>VDFB02296929.1:0-17233 GCA_007258455.2 Sequoia sempervirens | reverse complement strand
AGGGTATGTCCACTAATTAAATTATGTTGTAACACTCCTCTTTATTTTAATAGGGCACATAATATGTCAATTTCTATGAAAGGAAAAAAAATGAAGTACCCAATAATGTAGGCCTTCTTTGACAAAGATAAACAAGGAAAAAAATATATTACAACATAGCAATCATGTATTTTAGACTACATGAAGATCATATTATCATTATTTATAATCCTATTAGTTTAGATAATGATGTTTTATTGAGGTATTTTAGAAAAATTATTGGAGCATGAGTCTCCTAAAACTTACCTTCACTAGTGAGTTTCACCTTTCCTCCTCAAGTTTACACTATATTTTGATAAACTTATTTTCTTGCGACTGTCATAATCTTACTTTCTTATGACTATAGACTATGATTGATGATACTATGTTATAGCAGTAGTTTAAATTTGGATTGAAGATGACTTGGTAAATGTATTCTTTTTGGACTACTCACATCTTCCATATTTAGATTTTACTATTCACACTAGATATAGATGGATTTTAGTACAAATTTATTGGTTTAATGATGAAGCCTCATAGATATGGTTACATCATATTTACTTCATATGATTATGTGATAAGGTGTTGTAGATAGTTGATTAAGACTTTGTAATTTATTTTAAGGTATCTTGATAATGTGGCTAATTATATTATGTCTATGTTTTTTTCAAAGGGGTAAATGCTTTTGATCTAGAGCTATGAATCGATGATGTCACAAATGTTGGACCTATTTCCTAATTTAAATATTCAACAATTACACCTCAATGGGGTTTGAAACTTGATGAGAAGATAACACCACAGTATATTAACCATCATACTATGCCACTATTTGCATATTACGTCTATGGTGTGTATATTAATTAATAGTATTTTTATTTTTTTATAAAAGGAACAAGGCCTATTTTTATATTGATTAAATTATTCATTTATACAAGAACTACAAAATATCCAAAATAATTGTATCTGGTGCATTAGCTAAACATATTTTTTTTGTACTAATAGCCACTAAAGATTAACATAATACATATATCTCCTACTGTGGTTGCATAATTTGCTAAGCATGAAAACATAAACAACTATATAAACAACTATGGGTGGTTAATAGGAGCAACAAAAAACTGTGTCACTATCATTGTTTCTTGCTTCCATATTCACAGTAAATGTTTCTTCAACTATTTTCCTTATATATTTTGATGCTTGAGTGCAAGTGTATAGATTAGATTTTCATGAACAATGTAAATTGGTGGAGGTTATCAAGAAATCATTGTGGTGATTTTCTAGTATACCTTGGCCAATAGTTTGAGAGGGTTAAGGTCTTCTTGTGTAAATATACATATGTAAATTTGTGTTGATTATCGTGTAATATTATTTTTTCCTTTTTCAAAAAAGTCATATTTGGTTAGGTTATCTTTAGTGATAAATCTTAGATTTGAACTTGAGTGGAAAATTTAGGGGCCTTTTATTGGGAATTTCTTCATTATTTGTTAAAATTAAACCTCTATTGTGCTAACCTATGAGTTGGTTTGATGTGGGAATGCATATTATGTGTTTTAATTTTTTCTAGGGACTTGAAAAGTGGACAATTTAGGGGCCTTATATTGGGAATTTCTTCATTATTTGGTAAAATTAAACCTCTATTGTGATAAACTATGAGTTGGTTTCATGTGGGAAGGTATATTATGTGTTTTAAAGTTTTCTAGGGACTTGAAAAGTGGACAATTTAGGGGCCTTTTATTGGGAATTTCTTCATTATTTGGTAAAATTAAACCTCTATTATGATAACCTATGAGTTGGTTTCATGTGGGAATGTATATTATGTATTTTAAAGTTTTCAAGGGTCTTGAAAAGTGACCTGGAAGATTTTTGACGAATTTGGAAAATAAAATATAATTGGAGAAAAAAATTCAACACCTATTCCCTAGGCTCAATGAATTTAGACAAATTTTTTTTATTTATATTTTTCTTGAAGTTATATTAAGGGTAGGCCTTTTCATTTTTTGGAGGATTTTTATTTTTAGAATCAATAGTTTCTAAAGGAGGAGAATTGGAGGAAGGGCTTGGGATCTTAAAGAAGATGAAAGGTTGAAGAATATCGGATCAAGCCTTCATCAAACTTGGTTGAAGTATAGAGGTAGCATTTGAGTCTATTTTGGAGTGTTGTGATGCTATTTTTTTTTTGTTATAATGATAATGTATAGCTTCTGATTTTTTGTGAACACTTTTTTAATTATGTGTTGAAATTTTTTGTTATGTGTTAATATTATGTGATTTGTTCACTTTAGGTATGGAGGTTGTTTGGTATGGATCTTCCATTTTTGGTCCAGATCTATTCATGTATTAGGGTTGAGAGAGGTGTGACCTCTTCCAAACCTAGAAACACAAAACAAAAAAATCATACTTCCTTCATTTCTTTAGTAGCCTGAATGCAAAGAAGAGTAAAATCAATGAAGGGTTTGTGGTGCCCAATCTATAAAAAAATAGAATCATGAAAAAAGAAATCTTCAGATTTTTAAAGAAATAAAAATATATATAGGCCAGGGTTTTAATTTATCAAACCAAATATCTAATCAAACCATGAATTCCTAGTGAAGCTGCAAACCATCATCATCTCCATGTTAAAGATGCACATGCATTCATTATATAAGTATAGTCTCTGAAAAGTAGAAGGAAATGTATATTAACCCATTCTTTTTAAAGTAATTTGGTCCTGACATGAAGGATTTTGGAAAGAAAACTCCTTTTTTCTTACAAAAACAAGACAAAGAAATCATTCTTCCTTCATTTATTTGATAATCCAAATGCATAGAAAAGTAAAATAGATGGAGGGTTGGTGGTGTCAAATCTACAAAAAAAGTGGAATCATCCAAAACAAAAAGAAAATCCAGATCTAGAAAGAAATTTAAAAAATATAGGCTTGGATTATTTTTTAATTTCTTTCTAGATCTGGATTATTTTTATTTTTTTTGCATGATTCCATTTTTGTTTGTAGACTTCACGCCACCAACCCTCCATCTATTTTACTTTGCTATGCATTTGGATTATCAAATAAATAAAGGAAGAATGATTTCTTAGTCTTGTGCTTGTAGGAAAAAAAGAGTTTTCTTTCCAAAATTCTTCATGTTAGAACCAAATTACTTTGAAAAGAATGGGTTAATATACATTTCCTTCTACTTTTCACAGACTATACTTATTTAATGAATGCATGTGCATCTTTAACGTGGAGATGATGATGGTTTGCAACTTCACTAGGAATTCATGGTTTGATTAGATTTTTGGTTTGATAAATTAAAACCCTAGCCTATATATATATTTTTATTTCTTTAAAAATCTGAAGATTTTTTTTTCATGATTCTATTTTTTTATAGTTTGGGCACCACAAACCCTTCATTGATTTTACTCTTCTTTGCATTCAGGCTACTAAAGAAATGAAGGAAGTATGATTTTGTTGTTTTGTGTTTCTAGGTTTGGAAGAGGTCACACCTCTCTCAACCCTAATACATGAATAGATCTTAACCAAAAATGGAAGATCCATACCCAACAACCTCCATACCTAAAGTGAACAAATCACATAATATTAACACATAACAAAAAATTTCAACAAATAATTAAAAAAGTGTTCACAGAAAAAATCAGAAGCTATACATTATCACTATAACAAAAAAATAGCATTACAACACTCCAAAATAGACTCAAATGCTACCTCTATACTTCAACCAAGTTTGACGAAGCCTTGATCCGAAATTCTTCAACCTTCCCTCTTCTTTAAGATCCCAGCCCTTCCTCCAATCCTCCTCCTTTAGAAACTATTGATTCTAAAAATAAAAATCCTCCAAAAAATGAAAAGGCCTACCCTTAATATAACTTCAAGAAAAATATAAATAAAAAACAATTGTCTAAATTCATTGAGCCTAGGGAATAGGTGTTGAATTTTTTTCTCCAATTATATTTTATTTTCCAAATTCGTCAAAAATCTTCCAGGTCACTTTTCAAGACCCTTGAAAACTTTAAAATACATAATATACATTCCCACATGAAACCAACTCATAGGTTATCATAATAGAGGTTTAATTTTACCAAATAATGAAGAAATTCCCAATAAAAGGCCCCTAAATTGTCCACTTTTCAAGTCCCTAGAAAACTTTAAAACACATAATATACCTTCCCACATGAAACCAACTCATAGTTTATCACAATAGAGGTTTAATTTTACCAAATAATGAAGAAATTCCCAATATAAGGCCCCTAAATTGTCCACTTTTCAAGTCCCTAGAAAAATTTAAAACACATAATATGCACTCCCACATCAAACCAACTCATAGGTTAGCACAATAGTGGTTTAATTTTACCAAATAATGAAGAAATTCCCAATAAAAGGCCCCTAAATTTTCCACTTAAGTTCAAATCTAAAATTTATCACTAAAGATAACCTAACCAAATATGACTTTTTTGAAAAAGGAAATAATAATATTACACGATAATCAACACAAATTTACATATGTATGTTTACACAAGAAGACCTTAACGCTCTCAAACTATTGGCCAAGGTATACTAGAAAATCACCACAATGATTTCTTGATAACCCCCACCAATTTACATTGTTCATGGAATTCTAATCTACACACTTGCACTTAAGCATCAAAATATATAAGGAAAATAGTTGAAGAAACATTGACTATGAATATGGAAGCAAGAAACAATGATAGTGACACAGTTTTTTGTTGCTCCTATTAACCACCCATAGTTGTTTATATAGTTGTTTATGTTTTCATGCTTAGCAAATTATGCAACCACAGTAGGAGATATATGTATTATGTTAATCTTTAGTGGCTATTAGTTCAAAAAAAATATGTTTAGCTAATGCACCAGATACAATTATTTTGGATATTTTGTAGTTCTTGTATATATGAATAATTTAATCAATATAAAAATAGGCCTTGTTCCTTTTATAAAAAAATAAAAATACTATTAATTAATATACACACCATAGACGTAATATGCCAATAGTGGCATAGTATGATGGTTAATATACTGTGGTGTTATCTTCTCATCAAGTTTCAAACCCCATTGAGGTGTAATTGTTGAATATTTAAATTAGGAAATAGGTCCAACATTTGTGACATCATCGATTCATAGCTCTAGATCAAAAGCATTTACCCCTTTGAAAAAAACATAGACATAATATAATTAGCCACATTATCAAGATACCTTAAAGATTTCGTTGTTTGACAACAAAAGATTTCAGTCATATCTTCTTGAAGACTTCCACATCAGCGTAAGGAAAAAAAAAAAGATAAACCGCAAAAATATGAAAACAAAAAGCTCCTATGAAAAGACCATGGTGTCATAAAAAAACTAAAAAATAGGAGGTGACCTTATTTAGAGTCATCAGCATCTTAAAATGCCTGACCGCTCCTTGTCCTCGATGCAATTGGTGCGATTACCAGTACATCGTCATCAGAGCTCCCATATGGCACCAGGGAATGAAGGTATTGGCCATAGTGTGATTCAGTATCAGCTTTAGCATCCCAAGGATAGTTCGAAAGCATGATAGGAGAGTTCTACTTACCCAGGTGGGCCCTATGGCTTTTCTCCTTCTTCCTGGCCTTCTTCACTGGCGATTCTAATTCCTTGCCTTTGCATTCGACCACATCACCTAGAAGGGTTCTATTCCTCAAGCGGCATGTACTCTGCACAATTGACTTCTTGTTATGGCCCCTCGCCCTCCTTTTACTCTTTGAAATCTCAGGAGAAGCCATGGCTTCTTGCTCAACTATGTCTTCGCGGCACTCAAACACACTAAGCCGGCTAGACCTCCCAATAGGTGGAATTGTTGCACCAGCCTTTCCCATTTTCTTTAAAACTAGCAGAGGGGTGATTAAAAATATTTTGGACTCAGGACCCACAAGAGAAACACTCCAATCCCAATAATTGCAGATAACTCAAGCAACAGAAATCCTAAATAGACCAGAGAATCTAATTTCATACAAATTTACTCAGGATGCAAACACTGAAAGGAAAAATTACTTCCATTTCAATATCCTTTACTACACACCCCTTACTTCTACTGTAGTATGAAAATATAGTGTGAATCAAATAGCAATCAACCTGCATTAAATAGAAAATTTGATCATGTAGAATTAATGATTTAGAATTCCATACGTGAGCGAATTGGTAACTTATCAGTTTGGCTCTGAATCTAGGTCGTTCATCTTAGAGCAATTAAAACTTCATCTAAGGTGGCCATCAAAATTGATTTTTGACCATTATCAGCTCGCTCCTTGAAAATAGCGAGGCTATTTCAAATGCTGCCTTGTTCCCTTCTAACCTTGATTAATCATAGCTGATCTGACAATTAGCATGTATCGCCAACCTAATTCATGTTTCTCATTAATATCGGAGAAGTACATAGGGCCAGTTTCTTAGAGAGAAACTTTATTTATATGCTTCATCGCTAATCCTCCCCAAAACTTAGGGTGCAATTTAGCGATGAAGTTATTCAAGCGATGATTTTCATTCCGTCAGATCATCTCGCTTTAAAACTTTATCAACAGTTCTCTAGTTCTCTCCCTATTTTCCTTTCTGATTTATGCTAAATCCCTAGGATCATGCCACATTTCCTTTTCCATGTGGTAACCATTGCTTGTGGCTGATTTACTTTATCTTTGCCCCACTCTATCAACAATGTAAACATTTGGCTGCGATCTTTAGCCCTTGGCTCAGCGGCCTGACCTTCGATCACATTGATCCCTTCGTCCCGCATCGCTAATTCAAACCTTGTGCTTTGGATTCTATCTATGATAGGAAATGTTGTTATAGCACCAGATTTGGACACGTACAACCTGCGTAAAAACAATGGCACAGAAGACATCGCTCATAGGATCATAACACATTAGCGAAAGAAAAATCCCTTTAGAGGTCATCCATCACTTATCGCTAATTCAGAATGTAAGTTCTATAACAAATTGGCGATGAGCGATGAAGTTATTACATTAGGCATTTTTTCATCGCTAATTCTCCTCATATATTTTGCAAGCAATTAGCGATGAGAAAATTTGCAACATTTATAAGATCCATCACGTACCGCTTATGAGAGACTTTACATTCAAAAAATATCCGCAATCAAGCGATATACAGGGAATCACATCACATCGCTCATCGATGTTCCAAGTTTATCTCTCTATGGACATCTGCGATGAGCGATAAGAACATAGAAACAACAACATCACTCATCGCTGTTATAATTTTGAGATCTCAAAAGGTATTAAGTGGTAACTTTTGAGCCTGACCACCTATAGTTGATGGACGAATTTCCTACTGGAATCATTTTTTTGTAGCTTGCATCTATAAATTGATAGAAATTTGATAGGCATTTGCGCATTTGTTTAATAGATATTGAGTTTTGCTGATTGTTGCAATATTTTTCATTTCTTTGACCTTGAATGCTATTATTGAAATTATAACAAAAATAATTTAAAAAGAAGTGAACTCAAATAATTTTATTGCATGAAGATTTAATGAGAAGTACAATGAAAATTTATTTAAAACTAAATTCTTATTTGTGTGTATGTCTTTGTGAGAGAAATCTATTTTTGAGCTAGTTACTATTTTGAATTCCTAACACAATCACTATCAATTACTTCCATTGAGTATATACATATATCATCTATACTCATGGTGCATGACTCTCTATTATGTTCACATTTCACGGTCTTCTAATTTTTTGATTCTTCATCTAATTTCTTCTCTTCATTAGTTAAAATTCACTTTACAAGATGTGTTGGTGCCTTTTGTAGTTTTCTTTTACCTTTTGAATGCCTCAATATGTCCCTAATAAGATTCTTTCATTTTTTTAAATGAGAATATTCAACTAGATTTGGAAGCGACTAGGCAAAAACCCAACATTACACACAAAGGGCTTCGCAACTCCCAATAATTTGAACCAAAATACACTAATCATGTATAATCATAAATTAGATCATATATACAAAATATGAAAGCATAGACTAGACAATGAATTCTTTTGACAAAATTCCTCAAAGAAATTCGATCTCATAGGTATGCACAAAATGGAATTGTTAAAAATACTTTACAAACTTTCAAAAAAAAAAATGCAATATGTAACTATAAGGCCAAATTCCATATCTTTTGTAAGGATCGTGCATACCTTTGTCAAAATGGGAGCTTTGAAACAAGGTATGGAAATGTATTAAAGAATAAAGTAAGGGGGGTTTTGTCAAATGTTATAATAGACATGTATGCAAAATTTGAAACCATTTAGATTATTCCATGTTACAATTATTTTTTTACTTGCTATTCAATTGAAATTTCAACATTGAGAAAGCTACACAATTTCCTTATGATTTTTAGACTTGGTTCATGTCCAACTAAACATGGGGGCGATATCCACTCTTTAGCATTAAAAGTAGTATTATAAATTATTGTGACATTCCTTTACCTTCCAAATTCTATAGAGTTGATTTTCTCCATATTAAAAGCTTTAATCAATTTTATCAATTTCCTAATTTTGTGCGACCATACTTTATGGAATTCTTGCAAGTTTTTGTCCAAATGATTTTAATAACTTTGGTTTGTGTTAAATCCCTATGTCAAAATATATGGGTCTTGAAATCTTTGAATTGACCTTCTTGCATCATTATGTGCAAACATTTTACAATACATAGTGGTCTTTTAAAATTAAACATGCTTTAGAATATTAAAAATACTTAATGATTTTCTTAAATGCACTATAATAACAAATAAAAAAAAATTAAGTTAATAAATAAAATATTTTATCACTTATGATATTTTATTAACACATAATTACGTAATTTTTAAGTCAATTTTATTGACCTGTCCGTATATGATAAGCATTGCGTTTCTTTTGATGCATTTCACCGAAACAGTTATATTGTATGATACATTCATTGATGTCGTTTAGGTCAAACAGTTTTCCTGATATGAACGCCCTTGACAGAGCATGGAACCACCACAAATACTTCAATTTTACACTATGTCCTCTAGATAATGCTTTGGCGAAACACGCCCAATTTATGCATATCCGGCAATCATTGCATTCCATGGCAGAATGCCTTTTAAGGCAATTCTAAGGAGTTGTCAATGAACCCACAGTAACCATCCATTTCAATGTCTCGGAGAGAGGGACGGAAGTCGGACGACTCTTTCATGCATTCTGCTCTAAGGGCTTTCCCGTCAGAGTATATCTCTTTCAGTCATTTTGTTTCTGCTTCAACCAAATTTGTTTCTACTTTTGACCAAATTTGAGATATGCTAAATTGCAAATATTGTGGTTGTCCTGCCAGCTTGCGCAAACTGTCCTACCATGCAGGTCTTATTTCTTATGTCGATTCAAACATTAGGTTTGTTTCGTCATGTGTTGCATCTACTTTCAACGTGATTGGAATCGAAGCATATGTTTTTAGGTCAATTTGAAGCTTCTGCGGAAACACCTATATAAATTGGAAGAATCTTAAAATCATACAATTTTGCGAAATTTACTCATCATTTGGGTGATCATGTACTTGGGCTGTAAAAATATGCCCATGCCAGTAGAACTTGGGTATTATACCTATTGCTCTGTACAAGCTTAACTTGACTTTATCTCAATGTCTCTGTAGAACCTGTAGGGAACTACCAACTAGATATCTCCTAATTAGATTTTGAAAATGTACGATAAGTCCACATAAATGCATGAATTTAACACAGATAAGAGAATCCTTTCACTCATAATTTCAACTTAAAGAAAAATACTGTCATAGATATATATGACAAAAGTACAAATTGTTTTCTTTAAAGATACTAATTTATTTCATCAGTTATGGATTTTTCTTTAATCCCTCCGGTGCATACCTACACAAGTCGTAAGCTGATTTCTGCGGTGCCTCGGTAGAAGGTATTCAAAGTAGATTCTGAACAAAGCCTACATTAATATAAAATTATGAGAAAAAAAGGAAAAGAAAAAGATGATTGGAGGTGATGACTTGAAAGATAAAAAATTCAGTAACTCATTTTATTATCAAAATCTTTGTTGGTTTGCATTATGCTCCTAGAGTATCTCAGTACCCCGAAGTTTCACACTGTTTGCTGTCAATGTACTTACTAATGGTTGGCCGCACGTGTTTAAAGGTGAAATAAGAGATTCAGATGAACAATTGAGTTATATAGAATAGGGAAGAATTTTACTGTGTTGAGTTTTTTCTTTAAATGGTTTTCTCAAGTTAAAGTACTTGCAATGTCTTTGCTTTTCATTTATTTTATTATTGTTTCAGATCATATATACTATTTCTATTGAACAGATTTATCTGACTTCTCCTTTTCTTTAATTTTTTTGTAAAAAAAGAACATGAATAAAAGAATGGAGCAAATAATATAAAACGGCTGATAACAAACATGAATAAACCAAAATTGTTGTATAATATACTATAGAAATATAAACAAGGAAAAGTTTTACAAATGCATTCTAACAGCACTAAAAGACTAAAGTAAATGTACTTAGAAAGATGTGCATCTATACATTGATGACAATTTCAAGCAGGACACTCCGTAAAAGTTAACTATTGATGTGCATCTATACATTGATGAGAGTTTCAACCATGACACTCCTTCAATGATATACTGTACAGTGAGCGTAAAGGAAATGTGAGACATATTCAAATTATGCAGTTCGGAAATTCCTACACACCAATTTTGTCTAGAGAATTTTAAAAGGCATATGATCATATCACATATTTGATCTAGAGAATTTACTATTTTTCATAGTTGCAGAAAAATTTCAGCATGTCTCTGTATAAGCTTAGACAGTAAAATAATTTATTGCATAGTACTTTCTGTCAAACATTTCAAATCTTTGGTTCTCGATAGAATTGGATGTAGATTAAAATATACAACATGCATATATCCGCTTGCTCGTCTAATGGTCTTTTTATCTGTGTTATTTCTAGTTCCTGCATAAATCATCATAATAATAAAAAAAAAAAAAAAATAAAATTATAAATTTGTTTTATTTAATTTGCCGCGAGATAAATTTGTTTTATCTTGCAAAAGCGTGAGGTATTTGTGAAATGTTTAACCTCGAACAGAAGAAAAGTTTGCTTACTCTAATGCTTTGGTAAGCTGAACCAAAACCTGCAACTATCATACTTCATTAAAAAAAAGGTCTAAAAGTCATGATGGCTAAAAAGTCAAAATATAGTCATTTTTCATTACATGTATGGGCATGCAATTACACACAGCCTCTTCGCATTGATGGAAAAGAAGAAATTTTGACTAACCAGCAGGGCTTAGATGATACAATGCTTATAGAAGACAATATAACAACCACCGAAAAGCTCCTTATTGTTGAATGTCAAGTGGTAACATTAAGAAATCAGTAGGACTTAGAATGAAACAATTGCAGATGTTTTTCCATGATATTTTGCAATCACTTAAGTGCTTCTGGTCTAGGTATATGGAAATAAGAAAGTCTAACTCACTAGACATTATTACTTTTCCAGTGATATTTTCGTGGAAGTGCAGCTAATCCTCTAGGGTTTCAGGAGCTAGACGCGAAGATTTTTACAAGAGTGGATCTCGACTTTTAGGCGCCGGTGGTCTCTACCTCAATAAATGATATCACGAGTTTCCATGGCGTGATAAAATCACCTGATGATGCAGCAGTATAGCCCATTTATAATTTGTTTACTGTCTCTGTAGAATTGGATAATTCATGAATAAAATAGTGTGATAGCCACCGCTTGGTTAAATTTAATTTTCTTTTTTAATAACAAATATTAACTTAATTGACTGTGTGTCTTCCATATAATTTAAAATTATCAACTTCATAGTCTTTCCGACTACAATGAGGTGAGCTCCCCAAGTCAAGGTCATCCCTATACCAATTTATAAATTTTTACTTTCTTTCTATAATTTGATAATTCATGACTAAAATACCATCGAAGGTGGTTGCAGCAGTATAAGCATGTGAGAGAAGATCCTTAAATATAGGATGACAAATAGCCAAATACTTTAAAATATACTGGCAACACGTATTTAAAACTTCCATTTGTAAATAATTAATAATATAATATGTTATTATATTATTAATTATTAAATGGTATATGCTTCTTAAAGCATATAATAAACATAAGGTTTTATAACCTTATATTAAAATGATGTATTTATGTTATAAGGGTATGTCCACTAATTAAATTATGTTGTAACACTCCTCTTTATTTTAATAGGGCACATAATATGTCAATTTCTATGAAAGGAAAAAAAATGAAGTACCCAATAATGTAGGCCTTCTTTGACAAAGATAAACAAGGAAAAAAATATATTACAACATAGCAATCATGTATTTTAGACTACATGAAGATCATATTATCATTATTTATAATCCTATTAGTTTAGATAATGATGTTTTATTGAGGTATTTTAGAAAAATTATTGGAGCATGAGTCTCCTAAAACTTACCTTCACTAGTGAGTTTCACCTTTCCTCCTCAAGTTTACACTATATTTTGATAAACTTATTTTCTTGCGACTGTCATAATCTTACTTTCTTATGACTATAGACTATGATTGATGATACTATGTTATAGCAGTAGTTTAAATTTGGATTGAAGATGACTTGGTAAATGTATTCTTTTTGGACTACTCACATCTTCCATATTTAGATTTTACTATTCACACTAGATATAGATGGATTTTAGTACAAATTTATTGGTTTAATGATGAAGCCTCATAGATATGGTTACATCATATTTACTTCATATGATTATGTGATAAGGTGTTGTAGATAGTTGATTAAGACTTTGTAATTTATTTTAAGGTATCTTGATAATGTGGCTAATTATATTATGTCTATGTTTTTTTTTTTTTTTTAAATGCTTTTGATCTAGAGCTATGAATCGATGATGTCACAAATGTTGGACCTATTTCCTAATTTAAATATTCAACAATTACACCTCAATGGGGTTTGAAACTTGATGAGAAGATAACACCACAGTATATTAACCATCATACTATGCCACTATTGGCATATTACGTCTATGGTGTGTATATTAATTAATAGTATTTTTATTTTTTTATAAAAGGAACAAGGCCTATTTTTATATTGATTAAATTATTCATTTATACAAGAACTACAAAATATCCAAAATAATTGTATCTGGTGCATTAGCTAAACATATTTTTTTTGAACTAATAGCCACTAAAGATTAACATAATACATATATCTCCTACTGTGGTTGCATAATTTGCTAAGCATGAAAACATAAACAACTATATAAACAACTATGGGTGGTTAATAGGAGCAACAAAAAACTGTGTCACTATCATTGTTTCTTGCTTCTATATTCACAGTAAATGTTTCTTCAACTATTTTCCTTATATATTTTGATGCTTGAGTGCAAGTGTATAGATTAGATTTTCATGAACAATGTAAATTGGTGGAGGTTATCAAGAAATCATTGTGGTGATTTTCTAGTATACCTTGGCCAATAGTTTGAGAGGGTTAAGGTCTTCTTGTGTAAATATACATATGTAAATTTGTGTTGATTATCGTGTAATATTATTTTTTCCTTTTTCAAAAAAGTCATATTTGGTTAGGTTATCTTTAGTGATAAATCTTAGATTTGAACTTGAGTGGAAAATTTAGGGGCCTTTTATTGGGAATTTCTTCATTATTTGTTAAAATTAAACCTCTATTGTGCTAACCTATGAGTTGGTTTGATGTGGGAATGCATATTATGTGTTTTAATTTTTTCTAGGGACTTGAAAAGTGGACAATTTAGGGGCCTTATATTGGGAATTTCTTCATTATTTGGTAAAATTAAACCTCTATTGTGATAAACTATGAGTTGGTTTCATGTGGGAAGGTATATTATGTGTTTTAAAGTTTTCTAGGGACTTGAAAAGTGGACAATTTAGGGGCCTTTATTGGGAATTTCTTCATTATTTGGTAAAATTAAACCTCTATTATGATAACCTATGAGTTGGTTTCATGTGGGAATGTATATTATGTATTTTAAAGTTTTCAAGGGTCTTGAAAAGTGACCTAGAAGATTTTTGACGAATTTGGAAAATAAAATATAATTGGAGAAAAAAATTCAACACCTATTCCCTAGGCTCAATGAATTTAGACAATTTTTTTTTATTTATATTTTTCTTGAAGTTATATTAAGGGTAGGCCTTTTCATTTTTTGGAGGATTTTTATTTTTAGAATCAATAGTTTCTAAAGGAGGAGAATTGGAGGAAGGGCTTGGGATCTTAAAGAAGATGAAAGGTTGAAGAATTTCGGATCAAGCCTTCATCAAACTTGGTTGAAGTATAGAGGTAGCATTTGAGTCTATTTTGGAGTGTTGTGATGCTATTTTTTTTTTTTGTTATAATGATAATGTATAGCTTCTGATTTTTTGTGAACACTTTTTTAATTATGTGTTGAAATTTTTTGTTATGTGTTAATATTATGTGATTTGTTCACTTTAGGTATGGAGGTTGTTTGGTATGGATCTTCCATTTTTGGTCCAGATCTATTCATGTATTAGGGTTGAGAGGGGTGTGACCTCTTCCAAACCTAGAAACACAAAACAAAAAAATCATACTTCCTTCATTTCTTTCGTAGCCTGAATGCAAAGAAGAGTAAAATCAATGAAGGGTTTGTGGTGCCCAATCTATAAAAAAATAGAATCATGAAAAAAGAAATCTTCAGATTTTTAAAGAAATAAAAATATATATAGGCCAGGGTTTTAATTTATCAAACCAAATATCTAATCAACCCATGAATTCCTAGTGAAGCTGCAAACCATCATCATCTCCATGTTAAAGATGCACATGCATTCATTATATAAGTATAGTCTCTGAAAAGTAGAAGGAAATGTATATTAACCCATTCTTTTTAAAGTAATTTGGTCCCGACATGAAGGATTTTGGAAAGAAAACTCCTTTTTTCTTACAAAAACAAGACAAAGAAATCATTCTTCCTTCATTTATTTGATAATCCAAATGCATAGAAAAGTAAAATAGATGGAGGGTTGGTGGTGTAAAATAGATGTTCTTTAATTTTTTGGAAAAAAAAGAACATGAATAAAAGAATGGAGCAAATAATATAAAACGGCTGATAACAAACATGAATAAACCAAAATTGTTGTACAATATACGATAGAAATATAAACAAGGAAAAGTTTTACAAATGCATTCTAACAGCACTAAAAGACTAAAGTAAATGTACTTAGAAAGATGTGCATCTATACGTTGATGCCAATTTCAAGCAGGACACTCCGTAAAAGTTAACTATTGATGTGCATATATACATTGATGACAGATTCAAGCATGACACTCCATAAAAGTTAACTATTGAAGAGATATAAGACATGGAAATAAGAAAAACATAAAAGATGACAATGGTGTAGGAGGTGGGCAGAAGCGAATAAATAATAAACACAAATTGAGGCAAAAAATATATAAAACTTTAATTGCATTGCCTAAAACAAAATGCTTACAACTGCCTCTATTTATGGAGGTCTTAGTACATTCTAGAACTTAGGCCGACATATCATATTTTATTATTTTACCTATTTTATCTCAATCCTTGTCCTTATCTAGAACATTCTAGAACTTTACATTTTCACATCGTTTAATATTGACAGTGTGGGAGAAATTACACACCAACACTCCCCCCTAATTTCTACAATGAATTCTCATTACATTCTCAGTCTCTTTCATCAATGCTGCGGCATCAAAATTTATATAGATCTAGCGATCGAACCTAGGAAATCCCATAATGCTATTGGGATGCTCTACCCATGAGCTCTCGTACACTTGGTTATCAGTCCATCGTCGGTTCAGGTGCTCAACACTTGTATTTTCACAGCACCTCCCATAGAGTCACACTGCAGGTGCTCGGGGATCCTAATAAACTGTTAACATTTGTCACAAATGGTGATAGGATCACCTCCAAAATCTTGGTTAACTTCCTCCTGACTTCTGTCACAAATGGTGACAGGATTTCCTCCTCAAATTCACCTGACATTTCCTTGCTTCTATCAGCCTTGCTTCAAGTAGTTTGGATCTTTTGACAGCAATCTCTAATAATCTGCAACTCTTGCTTGGCTGCAATTTCCTTTCTTTTGTGTATTCTTATTTAAAATCACGACTTCTACAGTCTTCACAATTCCTTTCACAAACTTGCGAGCTCAATAAAAATTATCTTTGACAAAATAAATCTTTACGTCTGTTTATTGCTTCAGGTTATGCTAACAGTTCCTCACTACCAACTATCTGGAATATTTTTGGGGGCTTCCTTCAGATCTGCAGCTAATCAAACAATCCTCAGCTGCGGTTGTGGCTTTTCAAACAAATCAGCGGCACCTCTGCAATTTACATGTGCTCTTCAAAAAACTACGATCTTGTCTGATGGCAAATTCTTTACGAAACCAATAACTGCAATCAGCGCTTTTCTGTCTCTTAATCTGGCTTGTAATTTCATCAATTTCTACAGTGGCTACGGCCTTGTGACTCCTTAAGGACTCAATGATCATCTCCAAATCAGCATCTCTACAGCTTCTTTATATTCTCCTTCGATCTGTGATCCTTTTGGCAGCGACGACATCCTTTAGCGAACAGCGACCAATATATGCAAGCGATCTTTAAATACCTTACAGCTATTTCCTTAGCATCTGCATTCTCCAACCAACAACCTTTTCTTTATGGTCTGCTATTCATTATGACAGCTCAAATAAAGTCTGCGATCTCTTCTAACTGTGAATCTCCTTCTAACAGCGGTTGTATAATCTTAATGTTGACTGCCTCTCCTTAAAAATAGCAAGATCAACACAACTGACAGTTGCAGAACAATCACTCAGTATTTGACTGCCTCGCCAGGATCCTACCATTAGCTCTGATACCACTTGTAGGAGGTGGGCAGAAGCAAATAAATAATAAACACAAATTGAGGCAAAAAAAAAAAATATAAAACTTTAATTGCATTGCCTGAATAAAAATGCCTACAACTGCTTCTATTTATGGAGGTCTTAGTACATTCTAGAACTTAGGCGGACTTATTATATTTTATTATTTTACCTATTTTATCTCAATCCTTATCCTTATTTAGAACATTATGTTCTAGAACTTTACATTTTCACATCATTTAATATTGACGGTGTGGGAGAAATTACACACCAACAAATGGAAACAAGAATAGCACCTTCAACGATATAC
>VDFB02296927.1:0-122900 GCA_007258455.2 Sequoia sempervirens | reverse complement strand
TTGCTTGTTTTTTTGCGTTTTTGACTGTTTTTGGGTTTTTGTGCAATAAGGGAATAATGCGATTTTTGCAAGAATGGAATAATAAATTCAAATAAAATCTTTCAACTCTGAAAACTATGAAATCTATTGAGAATAAGGTTGCCAGACTATTTATTAATCTTCTGAGATGATTACAATGAAGATCTGATAACATGCAACTAAAGAAAACAATATTATTCAAAACCTGGTTTTTGCTGATTTCAGTCACCAGATGATAAAGAAATGGTATGGCTCCCAAGATAATTGCTTTCTCCTCTTGTCAGGTGATCGAGAAGTGACCCAGTGATCTAGGCGCCTCAATAGATGAAATCAGATGATAGAAAAGGAAGGCGATTTGCATTGGCTAAATGGTACGGCCTTTGGATGGTACGGATCTGCTGTAGCAAGTACGGCTGTAGCAGCAGCAATAAATGAAGAAGTACGGCCCTCTGGAAAGTCTCCAAACTTCAATAAAAATGGACGCCTTGATGAAGAAACCTCCTCTGGATGAATGCAATAACCAAAACCCTGGATGTAAAACAACTGTGAAGCTCTGTAATTTCTTCTGAGTGAAGAAATCCCTCTGCCTGGCAATAAATCGGATGATATCTCACACCCTTTGAACTGCTTTCACTGGAGATGGCTCGTTCCCCAATGCTCTGAGACTGAAACCCTTGGCTTCTGTGCTCTTGACGAAACTTGATCAATTTTCAATAAACAATGACATAATGGCTCGAATTTCCAAGCAAAGCTTATATCTCCTTTGAAAAGTGCGAATTCCTTAATAATAGGGAATCATTAAAAATTCGACTTTTCTTATTTAATTCATTCAATAGTCATTGACCAAATTTTTCGTTTATAATTTAATATCACAAATGGCCCCCTTCCATGATGGGTGACCCCTCAGCTTAAATCACTTAAGTCATAATATTAAAATATGACAACTTTATATTATATGCTCCAATTAATTAATATTTAATTATTTCAATTAAATATTAATATCTCTCTAAATATTCACCCGATGCACGAGCCGTCTGAAGCTGTCGACTAAGGAAGTGATTCTGTACGTAATCAATCCATACTGCTAAAAATAGCAGGGGTCCCATGCTGAGTGCCAGATACTGCTAAAAATAGCAACTCAGGCTAGAAGTGTCCGAATGAACCCGAACGAAAGCCAACTGATCAAATACTGACAACTGAAGCTGAGCCAAGCTTCATCAAGACCCTCTATCCAATCTATCAGCCTACGAGGGTCGCATAATAGGCTAATCCTGTGCTTTGAGAGATGTGAACTAGAAGGGGACATGACAGTCCGCCCCTCCTGAAATTGCTTGTCCTCAAGCAATCTCAACTCCGGATGCTGCAGAATATCCTCGCTCTCCCACGTAGCATCCTCAACAGGCAAATCTCTCCAGTTTACTAGATATTCCCTAATAGTCCTCATGGCTGTCTCTCCACCGTACTCGGGATGGACTAGAATTACTAAAAATCAACTTTCCCTCTCATCTAAGGGAGGTAAAAGCTGCCGGATAAAGGGTACCACCACACGGTGTCCCAAAGCCTAGCGAGGGCATGATACATGAAAACATTATGGCCTGCTCTCGCGGCTCAAGCTCATAAGCCACCTCTCCAACTTGCCTCAGGATCCTGAAAGGACCGTAATACCGTGGCTTAAGCTTCTCTGACCCACTCTTCCTAAGAGTGGACTGACGGTAGGGCTGCAGCATAAGGTAAACCATGTCACCCACCTCAAAATGCCTCGGTTCTCGCCGATCACGCATCTGCTTTTGCTGATTTTGTGCCTTGCATGATGTTTCCTTGAGAGCCCTCATGAGTATCTGACTCTCCACGCAGCAGTCCTCTGCTTTCGACACTCACGTAAACCGGTAGCAAATCGAGCTTCGAGCCTCGCATAACCATTTTAAGCGCCATGAAGGTATTGTCAGATAGTCATATAGAATGTAAGTGTTGTAACAATATACTCACACAAATGAATCCCATTGGCCCATGTGCATACTGCTGCCTGCTGATTATAATTTCCTGAGGTACCCAGCTACACTTATTTACTATCTTCGATGCAGCACATCACATGCGGGTGAAGTAGCGGTGCTTTCGGTGTAAATTTCGATCCGCGAGTTGAATACCTCTTGCGGAAGTGACTCAGGAAACCGACTATCTGTAAACTCCACAATGCTTTCAGGCAACCATGTAATCCTGAGATACCTCCACGAAAGACCTCACGCTACACGTAGCCAGGCTGTGTAGGTAGTGTGTCGGAAGAGTGGGCATGCCGTTAGCGATCCACAACTACATATGTCACAATCTCTCCTTGGGCTTTAAGGCAAGCCAGTAATGGGAATCCATCGGCCAGTTACTTCTGTCGGGGAATGCGAGGAAGTGGGTACAATAAACACGCGAGGTCGTGTTCTCTTGCTTGTTACTTGTTGACAAGCGGGGCGCCTACGCCGCGTATTGAAGGAACATCGCTAAGTCCTTTCCATGTAGATCTCTCCGGTATTTATTACGTAGGTTTTGAAATGCGGGATGTCACCTAGCTGTGGAAGCCGTCATGAAGGCTCGCCATGACAGTATTTCTTCACCTCCCAGACTTAGGATCAAATATATACAGTTCTTGTAAATGATAAACTCATTCACAAGCGTGTACCTGGTATCAATCGTCGACCCCTCAACAATGCTGGAGGCCCAAGAATCCTTGGCATACTCTGCCACAATCATATACCTCCAATCCTCTGAAATGTGAACCATGGAGCTCAAATATGGCCTGCGTGAAAGAGCATCAGCTACTATGTTCTGTGTACCTTTGATATACGAGATATCAAAGTCATATGCCTGCAATTTACTGACCCACTTCTGCTGACGATCATTGAGATCTCGCTGCCCCAAGAAGTGTCTCAAACTGTTATGGTCAGTTTTGATGCAAAATTTGCTGCCAACAAGATACTGCCTAAATTTTGCTAAGGCATGCATAATAGCAAGCATCTCCTTATCGTAAATGCTGTAAAGTCTCTCTGGCCCTCTGAGTTTACGGCTCTCATATACAATCGGGTGCTTGTCCTGCATAAGCACCGCACCAATGCCCTCACCTGATGCATCGCACTGAAGCTCGAAAGGCTTCGAAAAGTCATGTAGTGCCAACACAGGGCATGTAGTCATCAACTCCTTAAATCTCATAAAACATTCCTGTGCCTCAGGAGTCCAAATAAATGCACCCTTCTTCAGTAAATCTGTCATAGGGGCTGCATGTCGTGAATAACCATTCACGAATCTGCGATAGAATCCACACAAACCTAGAAACCCTCTCAACTGTGTCAGGTTTGCCGGTGTAGGCCAGTCAATAATAGCACGGATCTTTTCAGGATCCATCCGCACTCCTCCTGCACTGATAATGTGACCTAAATATAACATTTCGGTCATCCCCAAGTCACACTTGGATTCCTTGGCGTACAAGGACTCCCTCTCAAGAATACTCAACACGGTCTCCAGGTGAGCCAGATGCTCCTGCCAAGTCCTGCTGTATATAAGGATATCATCGAAGAAGACCAATACGAATCTCCTCAGCAGTGAATGAAAAACCCTGTTCATCGTGGACTGAAATGTAGCTGGTGCATTAGTGAGCCCAAATGGCATCACTACGAACTCGAAGTGCCCACAATGACAACGGAAGGCAGTCTTCTTTATGTCCTGCTCACGGACCCTGATCTGAGGATACCCTGATCGTAAGTCAATTTTAGTAAAGTAGCATGCACCGTGGAGCTCATCAATAAGCTCGTCAATCCGAGGTATTGGATACCTGTTTTTGATCGTTCTCTTATTCAGGACTCTGTAGTCAATGCACATGCGTAATGTTCCATCCTTCTTCTTTACCAAAACAACTGAAGAAGCAAATGGCGATTTGCTAGGTCGAATGTGACCCATAGCAAGTAACTCATTTATTGTCTTTTCTATCTCATCCTTCAACCTCTTAGGATGCCTGTAAGGAGTTATCATAACGGGCTTAGCGCCCTCCTCGAGCTCTATGATGTGCTCAATGCCCCTGTCTGGAGGTCTCCCTGGTGGAATATCACTGAATACCTTATCATGCTTGACTCTCAACTGCTGAATGTCCGGATGATACTCAGTCTTCTGCTGTCCCTCCTGTATAGGTGCCAATGTGCACTCGGCAGCTCACTCTACCATGTGTCGCATGAGCCTCTCCATCCGACGAAAAGAAATTGTTTTGATGTTGCTGTCCCGAATTGCTTTTAGGATATGTGTCTTCCCGTCAACATCAAAACGGATCTCCATGTCCTTGAGACGAAGAGTGACTTCCTCAAGTGAATGAAGCCACTTCATGCCCAATACCAAATCAATGTCTCCCATGTTAACTACGTAGTAATCAGCCTTGAACTCATAATTGTTCAAGCGTAAAGGGAGATCCTTAATCATGCGTTCACACCTCAAAGTGTATCCGTCGGCCACCTTAACCCTAATGCCCTCGAACTCCTCAGTGATAAGTCCGCGTTTCTCAACAAATCTAGCATCTATGAAATTGTGTGTGGCTCCTGTATCAAGAAGGGTAATGACCCTCTGTCCTGCCAACACTCCACGAATCCTGAAAGAGCCCTCCTGCTGAATGCTAGATAAGCGTGCCTCCTGTATCTGAAGCTCTGACTCTGTCTCTGCCTTAGGCTCTGAAGCCTCTGGCTCTGACTCCTCAGAACTCTCCTGCTGTTCGAATTCTCTGATTCGAATCCTCATAATACGCCACATCACTCGATTTGCCTTGCCCTTAGGCCTCAAAGGACAATCGTGATTGGCGTCATAGGGACCTTTGCAGTAGAAGCAAAGCTTCTTCCTGCGTAAATCGTTAAGGGCCTCTCGATCCAAAGGTGGTGCTGCTGATTTACCTTTTGAATCATTCTTGAAATCTGATTTCTCTTTATTAAAATCAGACTTCTCTCTGTTTCTGTTAAAACCCTTATTGTCCCAGAAAGAAGAAGAACCTCTGGAGTTGAATCTACTAGACGGTGCTGCCAACTCCATACTTCGTGCCTTCTTCATCGCTTCCTGTAATGAAGGAGGATCAAAGGCTTTGATCCAACCTCTCAATGGTTCTGTCAAACCCTCCATGAAGAGTACCACAAGTCGTCTCTCTGAAATGTTCGGAACCATAACTAATAACTTCTGAAAGTCACCAATATAAGTCTCCAAACTGCCACTTTGTCTCAACTGAGCCAAGTCTCTGAAGTAGGATTCTGGATCCTTCTTGTCAAACCGCTTCACCAACCTGTCCACAAACTCCTGGTATGACATGATCCTGTCATGCTGTAGCGTCACCATACCGTGGTGCCACCAGTCGTAAGCCACTCCCTCAAGATGCAGTGTCGCATATCTGATAGCATCTCTCTCAGCCATCGGGCGCAATGTGAGGAATGTATCTAGCTTACTAATCCAGGCCTGAGCTGTGACCTTACCACTACCATCGAACATCGCTAGATCGAGCCTGTTGGTTGCATGCTTCAGATCATTGTTCTGGTATCTAGGTCTCCAATCCTGTCGACCTCTGTGGTGCTCTCTCCTCTGAGTGACAAAATGGTCAAAAGAAATCCTCTCTCTGACCTCAGGTGGTACCAACTCCCACTCCTCATTCGCTGCCATAAGTGTAGCGGCGAACAACTCCTCCTGCTCCTCACCTGCGATAGCCTCATCGGGCTCCTGTCTCACAAAAGTAGGCCTAGTGGGCCTATCTGTTGTCTGGGAGGCTGTCTTAGGTGCCCTGCGAGATCCTGCTTCACTCCTCTCGTCATCACGATGTGGTGACTGTCTCCTCAGAGTACCCAATCTCTGAAGTGCTACTGTCAACTGCTGTAATACATCATTAGACTGTCGTTGACCTGCTCGCAAGTCTCTTAGTGCATGTAAAACCTCTGCATCGTCCCGATCTCTAGGGTTTTGAGGAATTTCATTTCTAGGAACATCTGTTTTGTCAGCCATGTTTTCCGGCTGCTGGATCGAACCCTGCTGCCTGTCAATCAGAGCTCGTCTGCGTGTGTAATACCTGTGAGACCCAATCTGTTCTTGCTGCATAAGACTGCTAAACCCTCAGGATGGCAGGATTTAGCTCTGATACAACTGTAGAAACCCCTTGTTTCCCCTGTTTCTGATTCTGACTGTTTTTGCTTTTTTTTTGTGATTTTTGAGCATAAAAGTAATATTGTGATTTTGCAAAGAATTGATAATAAATTCAATAAAAATCATTCAACTTTGTAAACTATAGAATCTATCGAGAATATGGATACCAGTCTATTTATTAATCTTCTGAGATGATTACAGATAAGATCCAAGTACATGCAAATAAAAAAGGCAGTGATATTTTATTGAAAACCTGGAAATCGCAGCAATGATGATCCTCTGGAGAATGTACGGCTGAAAGAATTATGCACTTCCTCCTCTTGCAGGTGTCTGCTAATGTTGCCAGAGAGATAGGCGCCTCAAGATGTGAAGTCAAACTGGCAAACTTTATGGCGGTTTACTCAATAGAAAGGAGTACGGCTTTCTTCAAAGGTACGGCCTGCTGCAAATGGTACGGCTGTCAGATCAGCAAGTACAAAGTGTACGGCTTCCTTGAAATCACTGTCCAGGCTCAAGAATATGGTGCACCTTGTTCAACAACTGCTTTCTGGATAAAACCCCAACAAAAACTCTGATAATGAATGATCTCTGTTAGCTCTGTAATTTCTTCTGGATGAAGAAATCCCTCTGCCTGGCAATAAATCGCATGATATTTCACACCCTCTGAATCGCACTCACTGGAGATGGCTCGTTCCCCAATGCTTTGAGACTGAAACCCTTGGCTTCCGTGCTCTGGTCAAGACTTGATCAATTTTCAACTCACAATAACATAATGGCTCGAATTTCCAAGCAAAGCTTATATCTCCTTTGAAAAGTGCGAATTCCTTAATAATAGGGAATCATTAAAAATTCGACTTTTCTTATTTAATTCTTTCAATAGTCACTGACCAAATTTTTCGTTTATAATTTAATATCACAAATGGCCCCCTTCCATGATGGGCGACCCCTCAGCTTAAATCACTTAAGTCATAATATTAAAATATCACAACTTTATATTATATGCTCCAATTAATTAATATTTAATTATTTCAATTAAATATTAATATCTCTCTAAATATTCACCTGATGCACGAGCCGTCTGAAGCTGTCAACTAAGGAAGTGATTCTGTACGTAATCAATCCATACTGCTAAAAATAGCAGGGTCCCATGCTGAGTGCCAGATATTGCTAAAAATAGCAACTCAGGCTAGAAGTGTCCGAATGAACCCGAACGAAAGCCAACTGATCAAATACTGACAACTGAAGCTGAGCCAAGCTCCATCAAGACCCTCTATCCAATCTATCAGCCTACGAGGGTCGCATAATAGGCTAATCCTGTGCTCTGAGAGATGTCAACTAGAAGGGGACATGACACAAACTTAGGCAAAATTTTGATTTTTTCTTACTTCTTCTTGGTATGGCAGACTTCATTCATTGTCCAACCATGTATTTTATCCCAAGGCGGACTTAGCCTATAGTCTTGCCATTCAATTTTCACTTGGCCCATGCTCAAGCCACTTCACTTCTCCATATGGCGGACTTGCTATTCATTTTTTCCATTATACTAATGCCTAGGGCGGACTTTCCATTGTCTCAAGCCATTTTACATAGCTGAGGGCGGACTTTGTTCATGTTTGTGCCATATAGCTTGGGGCGGACTTTACTTAATTCCATGCCATTACCTCTTCGTGGTGCTGGGCGGACTTCACCTCTACTTGTGCCATCTTGGAGCAGACTTTGCTTAGCTTCAAGCCATCTTCCTTGTGAGCTGGGCGGACTTGTCTCATGATCAAGCCATTGCTGGGCGGACTTTGCTTGAAGTCAAGCCATTACACTTTGCTTTGCTGGGTGGACTTTCCACATGTCCATGCCATTCCCTTCTTCTCATGGCGGACTTGGCTGAAGCTTAGCCATTAACTTTGCTTTCTATTCCCTTTGCTGGTTAGAATTTTAGTCTTCCCTCCATGCCTCCATGGATTCTTACCTCCATACTTAGGCAAATTCACCATGATTTTCAGTCTTTCCTCAGATTTTTCCAAATTTTTCAACATTTTTTCTGTGATTTTTGGACTGATTTTTCCAGATTTTCATCAATTTTCTGATTTTCATCATGGATTTCATAAATTTTTTAAATTGATTTTCTGTGATTTCTATTGATTTTTTGGAACTTCTGAGTGGATTTTCGAAATTCGGGCACTTCCAAATGTAGGAACCCTGACAAAAATAGAAACTTTTCCCAAAATAACAACTTTCTAAAAATAGCCCCTAAAAAATAGGAAGTGTAACTTGCGCTAAAAATGCCAAAAATGAAGTCCCTAAAAAATAGGGGGTTCAGAGGGGCAATCCCCAAAAGGTAGGAGATGTCAGAATTGACTGAAACGACAATCGATCTTCGTCCCTTGGGCTTCCTAAGCACTATGATGATGTTTGCACAATGATTTAGGTTCAAATTCCTTCACTTGACTCGGGTGACCATTCAAAAACTCAAACTCTAAACCCCCAAACAAAGACCAGACGAGACCGAGATGCAACGACAGAACCCTAAAAGACAAACTACTAGGGTCCCCATTTGCAATGGGGCGATGTGTGAATTAGGTCACAACAGTACCAGATGTAACTTTTTTGACAAATGACATCCAAGATGTTTGTCTCAGATTTGATCAAGTTTCACAACGAGTCCGTCAGCAGGCTAATCTGAGTTGCCGAACTGTCGGAATCAGGAGTCAAACAGAAGGATAAAAGTCATTGTCAAATATCAGTTCAGATATAATATCCCCCCTTAATTTTTTCGGATTTTAGCAGCACAACACATCACCGATTAGCGTTAGCTCCAAAAGATAACCGGCAAGAATAGTAACCCTTCACGTTTTGATCACCAAGATCCCAATGTGGGTGAGGTGAGAGCATACGGTGCCGGGGATCGTTAGCAAACTGGAAATGAAATACAAAGTTGCTAGGTAGCTAGCCGACCATGAATGAAAGTAAATGCTGGAAATACAAAGAGTAGGCGAATAACCGACCATAAGCTCTACCACTTATTCAGTGGGAGCGAAGTTATTACAAATTATAAGGTGGTAAGCCAGCCATGAATCCTCACTACCACTTATTCAGTGGGGGAATTTAAACAAAGTGCTGAAAGTAAAGATAATAACCCAACCACTTCTTCAGTGGGAGTAATTACAAAATATAATATGTTGAAAGTAAATAGTTGAAACAGTACTACTGTAATCAGCGTTACAATATGGCTTCTTTACAATGATTTTTCAATGAATTTTGCTCTAACTTCATTACAATGATTTCACAATATTCCTTATTACAAATGCGAATGAGAACAACAAAGGAATATAACATTAAACTTGAATAACCAGGTCTGATATGATAAACCAGCAAACTGAAAACTCAAACCAGCAAGCTAGGAGATCACCAGAATGTTCATATCTCCTCCAATACTCATCCAAATGACACCAAATCAAATGCCAATGAAAGCTAGATGAAGGGCGACCAAGAATGAGACAACAAATAGCATCAATACCCCTCTAATTATTATGCACGCATCCCAAAGTGAAATCTGGAAATTACAAAACCTCCTTGACAAGGGTGACCAGCTCTAGAAAATTAGAGACATCAAAATAAAATCTGAAACTTGCTGCAAAGGGGGCGCCCAAGGTAGGAAAAAAGATATATGTAATACCCAGAACCAACGAAAATTCTTAGAAAAAGCTATGAATGAAAATAATCTATAGCCATACATGAACCAACAACCTTAAAATCAGATTATACAACAACAATCTGAATCCGGAAATAAAAATAAACTCTATCTACACTCCTGGATGAAGCACAGTCTTCAGAATCCCGCTAGGTACTGTCTTGCAAGTACATAACTGAATGGATGGAGCTAGGAGGTATGCGTTCCTCGAAGCGAGAGCTCTGAATTCATTTCAGCAGCAGTTTGATATAATCAACAATAATGAATACCAAATGATGAAGCAAAGGCCTGTATATATAATACTTTTGAGGTGACACTTCGAATTCCTCCTTTTCCCTCCAAGAATGGATGCCCAAACTCATTTGAAATATTTTATTTTTAAATACTTTTTATCCTCCCTCTTTCCTAGGCGTTCAAGGTAAATGGCCACAAAACATTATAAAATATTAATAATACTTCTCATGTGGCATCCCACTTTAAAGCCCACCTTTAAGAACAACATTAAGTCATTATACAAGGCCAAGGGGCCAAAAAGGTAATACAATATTAAATGACTTAAATGAATCATTTCACCATAATGAGCCTCAAAAATGTTGAAAGCCTCATAAACCCAAATTGCCTTGCTCGAAATAGAAAACACTCTGAATTGTTGAACTGCTGCCAATTAGGACACTGCCAAAAATAGAACTTACTAAAAATAGCATGCCGCTAAAAATGGCAAGTGTTCCCAAACGTCTTTTGAGCACGAACCAGGCAGTCGTCATGACTTACTAAAAATAGTAAGTGCCTAGAAAGGTTGATCTTGTGCATGTTTTTCAGATGGAGATACATGTTATACCATTCTCAAGCTCTCTGCAAACCTAGAAAAACCCATAAACCTTTCTTGCATACAAAGTATCAGCCAAAAATGCATGTCATTTTCTTATCATGCATGTTACCTCATCCTAAAACTCTCCAAAAACCTAGAAAGCTCCACCAGACATGCATTAAAAATTCTTACATGCAAACCTTCAAAACCTCCTATAAAATAGGAAACCCTAATTTCCATTTCTAACTAGCCTACGAGCCTCCGGAAATAGGCTATCAGACACAAAAGAGCGTATGGCTGAAATGGGGACATTACATCAGAGCACAAAAGTGCCCCTGGAGGCCAGGGGAACCAAGTGTTTTGAGCCCTCAGATACAGTTTTTAGGGTTTGCTTAAATATTCATCCTTTTTGGAATGATTCAAGCTTTCAATTGCATATCTCAGTCGGGTCAGAAGACTGGTTAGTAGCTGGCAATCGAAGATTGAATGAAGATTCAACAAGTTGCAAAAATGGCTAAGTCTGGAAATAAAAGCGCCTCTAGAGGCCAAGGGCGTCGAAGATTTTCACCTGTCAGATGAGGATTTTAGGGATTATGCTCTCCAGAAGATCATGTTCAAAATTGATCCAACTTTTTAGAGAGCTTGTCAGCCAGCTTTGGAGTTTTGTCAAGTGCCGGAAGTTGCAGGCTGAAGGAAGGTGGAAATCAAGTTCGAAATGTTGAAAATGCTTGAAAATTTGACTGTCTGATGAGAAAAAGTGCAATTTTAATGGCTCAGAAGTTACAATTAGGGTTACCAACCTCAAGAAGTTCCTTGTCAGTTTTGATCCTGCTCTTCAACGAAACTGTCAGCTAGTCTACTGGATACATCAGTCATTCAAAATTAGTGATCAAACATAGGCTTCGGTGATGTTTGCAAAGGTTAAAATGTAAATGTCAAAAAATGAAAAATTTCAAAAAAGTTTCTAAGTCTTTGGAGAGTTGGCGCCTAAAGTCAAACTTTGACTTGTGAAGATTTTTTAATTTAAATTACATGCTTTGGCTGCGCTATAATGGTGGGATTTTTGAACTGGATTAAAATAATATTAAAACTCCAGTCTCACCTCCAAATCGACTTGCAAATGACTTAATTTTTCTTGCATGGGGCGTATTTTCTTTTTGCATGTTGGGTAGCACCTATTTTAGGGTTTTATCTTTGTTTAGTTAACTAAATTGGGGTCCAATAATATTATTGCGTCCTAAATTTAGGGTTTTGCATGCTGGGTGATGCCTTAATTCATGAAATTTATTTATTAAAGCATTTGGGCGCCTATTTTCTTCATTATAGTTGAAGGAAAACACATTTTCTCATGCAAGCAAGATCTAAAGCCGCTATAGGTGATATTTCTCAGTGTTCTTTGCAGTGCTAGGTCCAGATTGCTCAGATTCCATCTTTTTAGCACATGCATTTCAGACTTCATCAAACTTCATTCAAGGCATAGGCATCATTTTTTAGAGGCAGAATATAACTTCTATTTTCTCTCTCTCAAAATTCTTCCATCCTTGTCTAAGGTTTTCTCTCGCATGTTCAAGCAAACGACAACTTTTCACAATTCTGGTCATCTGGGTTCACTCAACACAACATTGGCAGCAAAACCCATGTTCCAAAATTTTTCGAGAAAATTGCCCCGTTACTTCTCTTTCTGAAGTACTGTGCTCTTTTTGGAAGATTCTTTTGCATTTCGGTGAAAAATTCAACTTTTTGAAAAACGAAGAATCTGTGTTTGATTAGCTCATTGGCACCTACAAAAGCCATATGCCAGTTTTTCTTGGGAAAACTTGCCACTGGTGCCCCTATTGCCCCTACAGCTTCTGTTATTGAAAAGTCTTTGCATGCCTTAGTACAAGTCATTTTTTCGAGTTTCTGATTAACTGGGTTGGCTTAGAATTTCATTTTTTACAAAACCCAAGTTTCAGAAAGTTTCATGAACATTTCTTTTCAACTAGCTATTTTTAGCCCCATCAGGAGCAATTTTTAGCCTTTTTTGAAGTTTTCCCAAACATATCCGACTTCATAGTCAAAAGTCTAGTTTTTCAAAATGCAATTCAATCCAATTGAATACAACACCAAATCGGTCTTAGTTCATGATTTCTTGAAAACTTTTGACACCGACTTGGGTCACGTTTATCCAGTGATTAAATTGAGCACGTTGGAAGGCATTGATAGTATGACAATCACCGTACTATTCCCATGATTGCTTAGGATTGTTGACAGCAACTTCTATTCCCATCACCATGTCAGATGTTGAGTTTGTCATTGCATGTATCAAGCATTACAACTCATCTACACGACAAATTCAATCAGCAGATGGGCGAGTTGTTTGCATCCTCAAGCCGAGAGATGTTGAGAAGTGCTTCACCATTCCACCTCCTATAGACAATTGCGTCATAGTCATGTAGGAATGCAACAAGATATGGCATGCAGAAAAGGAAAGATCTCAGAGGAAGGTCGCTCAAAGGTGGCTGAAAGAGCAGGAAACCAACTTGCCGAAGAAGCTTGGGCGTGGAGAATTCAAAGATGAAATTGCTATTTTGATTACCTTGCTCGACCAGGTTACGGGTCAAGAAGAAGCTCATGTGTTTCGGCGATGGATGTTTTGTGTCATCTCCCAGATTATCAATAATAAAGAACACTTTGACTGGCTATGTTAATCAGTGAAGTTCATCAACAGATCATGGGATTTCTCAAAATCTTTGAGTTTCATATGGTTTCTTATCTTGTCTATTTAATTGCATTCTAAGGCAATTTTAGAACTTTGAAAACCATTGGAACTCTTGGTGTTCAGCGTGTGCATGAATACTTCCCACAGTTGGAGTTCTCAAAAGCTGAATAGGATTTCAAGCAGGTGAACGATCATTTCTTGATGAAGACAGTCAAAGACCTTGCTAATGAGATGCACATAAGGATTTCAGTGGATGCCAAATCAGCAATGGAGAATTGGGATGATTGGTTTATACAATTTCCCACATTCACCTATATTCGAGTGTATGGTTACTTGGGAGAGCCTTTGATGCTACCAAGATACCCTTCTGACAAGGTTTTGTTCATGGAGTTCTTGAGACAAGTTCACGAGATTCATACTTTTCTTTTCAATTGGCACAAGTCAGCGTTCACTTTTCGATGTGGATTGGGCATATACAAATGCAAATCAGTGGCCGATTGCAAGTTAATGAGCAACGAATTGTCAAAACTTCATCTCGAGTAACTCAACGAAAAGTGCTTGTATGATCCTTTAGGCCTCTTTGTAGCTCGGTTGGAGCGAAGTCATTCACACAGGCCAGCACTTGAAGACTTTTGGGTGAATTGTGAGTATGAATTTGAAGTACGCAGGCCCCACTATTGCAGACTCACTCTTCCTCAGCTAACTGATTTCTTATCAGAAGACATTGAAGGTTTGTCGGATGGTGACGAAGAGGTGTTACTTAACACATTCATCAAGGATCAAGTTGCTCGCTAGTCGCTTTGAGAACCAGATCGGTATGCCAGAGAGAGCATTTCAGTTGAGGACCAATCAAGAGGAGTTGTCAAAACCAGCATACGTTTCTTGCAGAACAAGAGAAGGTGAAAGGTAATTCCAATTGCAGAGCCGCCAGTGATGTTTTCTTCACTAGCTTCTACATCAAGGTCAAGACCTAGAGTTAAGGCCATAATGAATCCACTTGAAGGTGTCAGGGTTAGCGGAAAGACAAAGAGAGGAAGCACAAGTCAACGAGAACAAATCGAGAGGGTGCCAGAAATTCCAGTGGAGCCAGTGGTACAAGTTAAAGCCGGGTCTTCATCTCCTGGTTCGCCATTTTCTCCTCAGTCTACTCCCATTCAGATTGATTCAGAGTCAAAATCGCCGGTTCGTGAAGCCTCAATGCTAGTTAATTCACCAGGAGTCAACATAGCTGTAGCCGTTTCGCCCAGAGAATTTAACATTGATCACTTATGTAGGCTTGAGAGGAATTTGGGTAGAAGGAGGCAAAAGCCTTCCTATCAATTGGATCTTTCCGAGTTTGGAAATGTCTATTAAGATACGTGAAATAAGAAGATCAAGAAATAGGTACACATAGAAAATAGTCGTTTTGCAGAGAGTGTTATTGAGATTGCTACACCGCTGGAAGGCAGGAGTCTGGATGATGTTGATGTTGGTGATTTCACCTTTGTCTTGGTAGGAGCACTCGACATGTGGACATGAGCCTCTTTAAAGTTGCCGCAAACAATCTTGAGGAGTGGGTGATGAAGGATGGAGAAGACAAAGCAGCCCTCAAGGCTTAAAATAAGTAGCTACGACGGTACATCTCAGATCTTCTTCATGGGACTTCAAATGTTGCGGCTATTCTTCCTCAGCTTCTAGAAACACCTGCAGATCAACAAAAGTTGGGTCGGTTAGTCAATCATGGAAAGCTTTTGGAGAACTGGGTCGAAGATTTCATTATTGCAGGCAGATACCTTCTTGCAGAGTTTTATCAATTAAGGTACAATGCTCATGATCTTCGTCAAGGAATTCAGCAGCTGGAGTTGAATATGGTAGAGGGAAAACGAAGATATTTGATCCTAATTTCTCAGTTGGCAGTAACATACGTTGCTGTTGTAGCAGATGAAGTTAAAAGAAATCTTTTTGCTTTGAAAGAACAACATGTCTTCAAAGTAGAAACTTATGAAAGAGTGTCTACAAAGTTGGTTGGACTGAAAGAAGATGTTGCCGGTGCTCTTAATCTCGTAAGCGGATTTGTCACCCAGATCCCGTGCTATTATCTTCATGAAAATGGTGCCTACATTGATCTCGATGTTGTGCAATCTGAGTTCTAGAGTTTGGTTCATGATGGTCTTAATGGTGATCCTGTGGCGTCCAAGTTGAGTCATTTCTCGGTGATGTCAAGAAGTTTCGACAAGGTAGCTAAGGAGTTCAAAGAATGTCAAAGAATGATCAAGGATGGGGAGAAGGCGTTAAGCAAACAGTCTATCATTTTGGATAGCATCAAAGTGCCTGAAGATGATGCAGTTTGTTGTACCCAAAACCAAAATTTTTGCTTCACTAAGGCATTTTGCTTAATTGAGTCTTAATCTTGTTAAAGTGATATCAGAAGGTCGTTTTTGGGGTTTTCAAATATGGAGTTGGTGTCAGTGTCATGTCAGGTTGTTTCTGAGGAAATTTGAGAAAAGTGAAAATCTGAAGGGAAATCACCAAAATTTTCTCTGGAGAAGGGAGCACATTCTCAAATGGGCGCCCTATCTTTTAGGGGCTCAGATCTTGTTTTTAGGGTTTGTCACCTCCAGCAGACATTTGTCCGACATCACGTTAGCTTCGCAGTGAGCTATTAAACCTGTCAAAGCAGACTGTTTTGAGTAAGTTACGGAAGTTACAGCGCAAAAGCGAGAGGAAAACGAGAATTGGCTAACACTGGTAAAAGCGCAGCTTTTGGAAATGGCGCCCATCTTTTTGAGGTGCCAAATGAAGGTTTTTGGCTAAATGCCACCCAAGATGTTTGTCTCACTTTTGTTCGAGCTTCGCGACGCATCCGTCAGTGGGTGAATCTGAGTTGCTGAAGTGCCGAACCGAGGTCGAACGTAGGGTCAAATCTTAGTCAAAATATCAGAGGAAAAAGCAAAAGAGCACATTTTGAGAAAGGCCTAAGCTTTTCGGGCCTTTAATGCTTTCTTTTTGATGGTTTCAGATATTCAATGCGTCCGTGTTACTTTCAGCTTTCCGTTGCCTGTCTCCGTCAGATCAGAAAATGACTCAGCAGCTTGCAGTCGGAGTTTTTGTATTATTCTAGTCAGTTCCAGAAATGGCTAAGTCTAGAATGAAAAGAGCAGCTTTTCAAAAGGGCGCCCTTGTTTTTCACCCTTCAGATGGTGTTTTCTGGAGAAACCTGCCTTTGCAGCTGTCTTGTAGAATGAGGTCAGCTCCGCAGTGAACCTGACATCCAGCCCTGAAGGTTGGTAAAACAGAAGTTATGAAGGATTTATTTTTCCCTTCGTTCGAGATGCAGATGTCAAAATTTGACTAAGTCTGAGGAAAAGCGCAGCTTTTGAAAAAGGCGCTTGGATTTTTGGGCCTTCAGATGTCAGTTTTATGGTTTCCAATCTCAAGATACCTTTTGATCAGTTTTTACTTAGCTCTGCAATGCACCTGTCAGCCAGCCAATCAGAGAAGTCAGTCAACCAGTGTCAGAGGATGAAGCAGAGGTCCTGGCAGAGGTTTTAGCTTAAATTTTCATGAAATTTGGCTAAGTCTGGAATTCGCTTGAGAGTTCAAAGTTGGATTTTCGAAAGAGAGTTGAATGGACGCCTTAACTGGAGTTCTGAGTGTAGTTAGACTAAACGTTTTCTGGGTTGTCATCTTCAGTTCATATATTGGCATGTGGAGTGATCTTTCAGTTCGCATGTCTAGTTAACTAGTTTGCATGTTCAGTTAACTATCTTGCATGTTGAGTTAACTTGATTGCATGTCCACTTAACTGAAGATTATCAGTGAATGTCAACTGAAGTTTACATGCATGGCGAATTTGGTTGCAATTTTGAAGTTTGTGTGAAGATGGCGCTTCATTGAATGTCAACTGAAGTTCAAAAGGGACGACATGAATAATGAAGCATTAGATTTGTGAAGTATGGCGCATGAAGTTGTTATCTTCAGTTCTCAAAAGGGTCGCCATATTTAGATATTTAATAATGAAGCATAATTTGTGAAGCTACGCACTTTTCAAGGAATGGCAACTTTAGTTCCAAAAGGGTTGTTATTTTTAGAATTTAATTGAAGCATAAGAGTGAAGTTGGCACACTTCTTGAAGGCCAACTGAAGATTGAAAAGGGTCGCTATTTTTAGAAATGTTTATTGCATGTAGATGGCGAATTTCTCATCTCAATTAAGATTGTCAACTTTAGTTATCAAAAGGGACGCTTGAGTTCAAATTTGATGAATCTAAAGCAAATGTGAAGATGGCGAATTTGATAAAGATTGCTAACTGAAGCTAAAGTCGCATGGTTTGGTTAACTAAAGACTGAAAAGGGAAACCCTAATGCATGGCGATTTATTTAGCATATTTGAGTTTCAGTTAACTGAGATGAGGTCCAATTAGAAGCCAAGCGCCATTTTTCATGGAATTCATGCCTTATGCGAATTTCAAAGATGAAAATCTATATATTTCAGCAATGGCGTCCATTATTTCATCATCTTTAGCTTCGAAGTTCATATTCTTCTTGAGCGACCAGCAAGCTAAAGGTGCTACAGGTGTCAGAATTCAACGTTCTTCATAGCAACGGATTCAGATTGTTCATAGGAAGGCGATTCTAGACTTTATTTTCACTTTGCATGCAGGTTTCATCAAGTTCCAGAGAAGAAGTTGGCAGATTTTTCAGAAGCAGACAAGCAAAACTTTCTATCTTCTGTCTTATTTCTTCTATTTCTCACCTTAGGTACTTTCTTCGCATGTCAAAGAAATTCAACACATATTCAGAATCTTATCATCTGGGTTCGCATATTTCAGCATTTGCAGCAATACCCACTTCTTAGATTTTTTCGAGAAAATTGCCCCGCAGCCTTCATTCTGAAGCTCTGTGCTTTTTTCCGAAGATTTATTTGCATGTGGGTTAAACTCACATCTTTTTGAAAATCACATCATCTGGGTTTGTTCAGAATTCTGTTGTGCACAAAACCCATGTTCAGAAGCATTTCAGGAGCTCTGAAGACATCAATGGAGGTTAGTCAACTGCCAGACGTCAGATTCAACGTTTGAGCATTAAACAGAAGGTGGGAAGATGAACATGCACGAAGAACGAAGATGGAAGGCGAAATCTGTAGGAAAATTACTAAGTCTGCCAGCCATGGGCGCCCTAGAAGAGGAAAGGTGCCCAACTTTTTAGGGCATTAGATGATGACATCAAGGTTCGTGTTTCTAGGCAAAGTTGTTCAGATTCCTCCCAGCTCCGCAACGAGTCCGATAACGCCATCATTAGATCAATTTGTCACTCGAAACTCAAGATCAAAAGGAGAGGTTTCAACTAGAAGACAAAAGGTAAATCATGAAAATGCCAGAAAAGTTTCCAAGTCCTAAACTTTGGGCGCCCCAGGTGCCCAGGGGCGCCCAACCTTTTGAGAGGGAAAACTCAACAATTAGGGTTTGCAGATGAGCTCAATCCCTTCAGAATTCTGTCAGCTTCGCAATAGATGTCTTCGTTTGATCACCACTCTTGTCAATCTCTGGCAAATCTAGATCAAGCTGAAGGTATATAATAAAGATTCAAGTTTGAAGATGAAAACCAGATGAAAATGATTAAGTCTGGAGCAAATGGGCGCCCTAGAAGGAGATAGGTGCCCAAGCTTTTGAGCCCTCAGATGCAGCTTTCAGGTGATGTGACTCCCAAAAGATCCATCTCAGAATCTTCTCAGCTCTGTAACGAGTCTAGTCGTCAATCCATTCGATCTCCGGATCATCTGAAATGACAAGATCATCTGAAGGAGAGGAGTTGATGAAGAAACGTGAAAAATGGTTAAGTCTAGTTGAGATGGGCGCCCTTGGAGAGAATAGGCGCCCAAGATTTTGAAGCCTAAAATGATGGATTTTGCAGTTGCAACCCCCATGATCACCTCGTCAGATTCAGCCAAGCTATCCAACGAAGCAATCAGCCAGTCAATCAGATCAGTGAGGCTCCCGGAATTAAGATTTCATCAGAAGATCAAAAGGAAATATAAAGAAAATGAAGAACACAAAAATGGCTAACACTGTGAAGGTTAGGCGCCCTAGCAAGAGATGGGCACCCATGATTTTGGAGCATCAAACGAAGTTTTTAGCTGAAGGTGCCTCTAGGATGATCTTCTCAGATTCAATTAGGCTTTGCGATGAAACATTCAGCTTGCTCATCGGGTCAATCTAGAAGCCGGAGATCGAAAATCAAAGTAGAGTTTCAAAGTCGAGAAAAGTTAAAACTCAGGAAAATGGTTAAGTCTGAGAGAAGTTGGCGCCTCTAGCCAAGAAGGGCACCCAAGTTGGCTTGCCTTAGTCAAAATTTTCAAAATTTCAAAATTTCAAGATAAAGAGAATGTCCAAGTTCAATGAACAAGCAGATTTTAGGGTTTTGAAGATAAAAGCAAAAAGAAAGTAGAGTTATCTCAAGCCTAGAGCTTATTTAAGAGGCTTTTATCATTCAAATTTCATTATTCTTTGCAAGTGGCGTCCAAGTTGAAGAGGGGCAACAACTTTGAAGTTTTTATTTCAAGATTCAAGAGCTTAAGGTTGCTGATTTTCAAGAAGTTCTTCATTAATTTTCAGAGCAGCAACACAAGACCTTGCTTTTTCATTATTTTTTCATCCAGAACATCGAATTTTTGAAGAAGGTTAAGATTTTCAATTTTTAGCCATCTGGGTCTTTTCATCTTATCATTCTGAAGGGTTTTTGAAGAGTTTTCTCAAGTTGCAGTAGTTGCTTTTTCCTTGCATGTCAGATAAATCTTCAGAGTTTTCAAGATTTGATCATCTGGGTCCTCTTGAAACAATCTTCTGAAGAAAACCCAAATCACAACTTTTTTTCAAGAAAATTTCAGATTCTAGGGTTTGCTGCTTTTTCAATCAGCCCTTAGTATTTTTCAAATCTAATCAATTGGGTTCATTCCGAATTATCTTCTGAACAAAACCTAGGTGCCAACTTTTTTGGTGGAAAATTGAAGAAATTAGGGTTTGCTGCTTTTTCAGTCTACATTCAAGATTTTCAAAAATGGACGATCTGGGTCTTCTTGAATCGAAATTCTGAGCAAAACCCGTATCTCAGAGAAAATTCCAAAAATTTGTCCGTTGGAGGAAGAAAAATCAGCAGTCTAAAAATAGAAAGTTGCTCAAAACTTGTCTGAACATAGGTGAGTTTATAGTCATTATTCAAAGTTTTCAGAATGGAATACACTCCCAATGATTTCAAGACCAAGTCAGTACTCTACCACGACTTCATCAAAACAGCTGAGATTGACTTGCATCACATCAAGCTTGTTTTCGACCTACATGCTTTCGAGAGCGCAGGTAACACTACAAAAAGCAGTTTCTAGAAGAGGAAATTTTTTCTCAATGTTCAAGAGGATGAAAAAGCAGAGAGACCCATGTGATCAAAAACGGAAAAAGCTAAGTGGCTGTTTTGAAAAAGCAATGCCCTAGAAGTTTGGAGCACGAAAAAGCGTTCTTGCTTGCTCATTGATCTTAGAACCACGAAGAACACCGAAAAAGCATGTTGTTTGGGTCTTCAAATCTTTGTTGAGAATAAAGGGAAAATCTTCTTGCTCCAGACGCCAACCTGCGAAAATGAATAATGAAAGACAAAAGTACTCTTAAATAAGTTGAGGCTTGAGAAAAATCTGCTTTCTTTTTGCTTTAAAACTTTTGAAGTCTATCCTGAGCTAGTGCATCGAACTTGGACACTTTTTGATGTTGAGAGATAAAACTTGGAAAAATTGACTAAGGCATTCAGCCTTGAGCGCCAATCTTCTCCTGGGGCGCTTTTCTTCTCCAGACTTAGCCAATTTTCTTGAAATTTCAACTTTTTGCTTGATTTTGACCTCCTTTGACTTTGATTTCTGGATGCTCGAAGGATCGTGCGATCTGACGGAGTGATCCATCACGGAACTTGACTGATTTTGAGAAGATTATCCTGGAGGTGATTTTTGACAAAAACTTCATTTGATGCTTCAAAATCATGGGCGCCTATCTCCTCCTGGGGCGCCCAGCAAAACCAGTGTTAGTCATTTTTCTTAAAATTTCAGCTTTCTGTGTTTTCTCATCTCCAAATGGATTTGCAGTTCTGAGAGCTAGACTATCCTGACAATTTGGCTGTCAGATTCATTGAATAGCTTGTTGAATTCTAAGGAGGGTTCTCTGGATGCAACATCACCTGAAAAGTTGATTTGGGGCCTCAAAAGCTTGGGCGCCTATCTCCTCCTGGGGCGCCCAACTTTTCCAGTGTTAGCCATTTTTTGAGTTCCTCAACTTTTACTTGTTTTCCTTGATTTTCTGATGAATTCTCGTTTTTGGATGATCAGGGTGTCTAATGAACTGATGGCTGGACTCGTTGGATAGCTTAGAAGATTTTGAGGGGGGTCTCTTGGGATTGATGTCTCTTGAAAGTTGTATCCTGGGGGTCAAAATCTTGGGCACCCCTGGCTAGCTGGGGTGCCCAATTCCTCCAGAGTTAGAATTTATTCTAAGATTTTCAACTTTGCTTTTGACTTTTGACGTTTTGCATGGTTTTACCCTTTCGATTAGTCAATGATATTTGGTGACTGCCAACTCCGATGAACATGCCGATGATTGCGTTGGAGAGCTGCTTCAAAACTGAAGAAGTCATGCTGGAGGCTTCGACTGCAAATTCATCCATTTAGGCCCCCAAAAGCTTGGGCGCCTATCTTCTTCTAGGGCATCCAACTCCTCCAGGCTTAACCATTTTTGCTTGATTTTCAGCCTTCAGATTTGAACCTTCATGTTATACCTTCAGTTTGATCTGGATTTACCAGTGATTAACAAGTTTGATGATTTGACGAAGACATCCACTGCGAAGCTAACATAATCGTGAAAAGATTGAGCACATTTGCAAACCCTAATTGTTGGATTAGGTCTTTCAAAAGGCTGGGCGCCCCTGGCCACTTGGGGCGCCCAGAGTTCCTAGGCTTAGATTATTTTTTGATATTTTCATGGTTTGCATCCTACCACTTTGTCATAACTCATTCGATCAATCTGAGTTTCAGGCTGATTGGTTGATCTGATGACTCCGCTGCTGGGCTTACTGCGGAGCTGAGAAGATTTTGAGCAACATTGTCTATGAGCACAAACCCTAATTTCATTATTTGATGCCTTGAAAAGTTGGGCGCTTATCTCCTTCTGGGGCGCCCATGGCTGGCAGACTTAGTTTATATTTTACAAATTTCAACTTCCTCCTTCGTTTGATGTGCTTGCCTTTGCCTTGCTCATTGGAGATGAAAATTTTCTAAGGTATGAGTGTTTGGGCGCCTAGACTGAGCTAGGGCGCCTAAGCTTTACAAACTTAGTCAAAATTTGGCATTTTTCGACTTTTACAGCCTCCTTCCATTCTTCGTTCTGCGTGCACTTCCATTGTTTCTCATCTTCTGTTCAGTGCTTGAATGTTTTAATTTGACACTTGGCAGCTGGTTGACCTCCATTAATGGCCTTGGAGCTTCTGAAAAAGTAGAATAGACCCACTAGGGCAAAACTGATCCTTTTGTGATTCTGACTGCACCAGCCTGATGATGAAGTATTTTCGACCAATCAAAATTAGTTTGAACCCTAGAAGCCAAACTTTCTATTTTTAAAAAATTTTGTCAGCATCCATTTCAAAAGAAACCTAGAAAAACCCAGAAAAATTTAAGGTTGAAAAACTAAGATCTGGGTTTTGTAGACTTGGTCGCTATGAGTAGACCCAGATTCGCCAGATTTTGAAAATTTTGAGTTTATGACCCTCATGCAAGACATGCAAACCCCAATTTTGACCTTTTTTGACAATTTTAACAAGACTTTTACTCATTTCTTCAAAATGCCTAAGTGTAGCAAAAATTTTAATTTGGGGTACAATAAGATATTTTCAGTGTTTTGAGTTGGGTTTTTGAGTTTGGCTTTGGTGTGTGAGTTATTCCAATTTGGTGTGAGTTTGCAGCTGATTCTATCCATTTTTTGAGGTCTGATACAATTTTCAGAGGTCTGAAACTTGCATTTTCTGAGTAGCTGGGAAGTGCCAAACAGTCCATATCTCTGTGTGGTTGAAAGATACTGATCTCGGTATTGATTCATTCATTTCCTCATAGCTGGGTGCTTCATTTTGAGCATTCATTTGTGGGTCTTGGTGGAGTTCTGATTTTTCTAAGCAAATCGCCCCTCCCAGGGAGCTGCACCATGTTTGGTCTTCACACCAAGTTCTGGTCAGCATCTCTGATGTCTGCAAACTGCTGTTTAGAGGTGTTTATCAGGTCTGATATAAGTTGTTTACTTCTGATTTTGGTTATTGAGATGTATGTTGTTAATCTTTGATATTATACCCTCTATGTTTCCTTGCAAGTTATGAATTTTATCCATGTATGTACTTGTCATGATGAATGGAAAATAAAATTAGCATTCTGCATATCTGTCTTATTCTACAAACCAAAGAAACCCAAAAAAAAAACAGGGGTAGCTGTTACAGATCACTAAGGCATTCCAATGAATCTTTCATCACAAAAATATTATTTTACAATGTAAACTCAAAATCAAGACTTGTAGGGACAGTTGATACTTCCTGGTATTTCAATGAAATATTTCTTATAGTTGAACTTATTTTTGACATAATCCAAAAGTACGAACCAAGAGAAAATGATGAAGTTTTTGTAATGTTCTAATGAAATATTTTTCAAGGTTTAAATTTTCCCCTCTTTATGGAATCACTTGACAAATTAACATGTCACATTTATTTTTTGTTTTCTTAGCATAGCATGGTCCTAGATACATGAATATATGTGTAGTCAAGATTTTTTTTCTTTCTTCATAATTTTTTATTACCATCGGTGGTGATTACTCTTATTGGATGGACTTATAAGTCTGATGTTTATTATAATCAATAATTTGTTTCAGGTGTTGGATGAGCTGAACCTTTCCATGGATCAGTTTGTGGATATGTGTATCCTTTGTGGGTGCAGCTACTGTGAGAGCATTGGAGGTAAATTAAATGAAGATGATCAATTTTCCTTCTTTCTAGATATGTATTTAATTTTGGGCATAATACAGTTTTCAACTGTGTAGTGTACAACTGTTTTTTGCTTTATGCTTGTTTCTTGCTACAAATGAACTCGTTAATGACTACACATATTTAGGCTACAAACAAAGAAAAAGTATGATCAGTGCTAAGAATCATGCTATATATAAGGAAATATTGTCTTTAGCATAGTTTAAAAACTTGAACTCAATGTAGGGAAAAGCTTGGCAAGAACTCAACAAATTTACTGAGCATTAAAAAATACATTATTATTTTTTTTTTTGATACGTAAGAGTTTTATATTTTATATTAAAATTAAAAAGCCATACAGAACGTCTGCCAAAGTCGGAAAAACCATCACCCTAACCAGCCAAAAAACTGCCATGACCTCAACTACTAGACCGATAAGGGAGCAAAAACCCTATAGAAATGGCCGGGTCCAAGCCAGTAACAAAAAACCCATTAACTAAACACCCAGCGAGAAGAAGCAAAATTTTACCACGCAAGAAACAACACCTCATAGAAACCCATTTAATTTAGCAAAGGTGTCGAAATCCACCACCCAGTCCAAGCCGTCCTCCACCACCAACCCTAACTTCCATTTTAGAAATTCCACCGCCACGGCCGAGACCATCCTATGCTTCATGAGCTTCGCCCCTTTCAAATCTAGGAGGAAAGGGAAAAATTTGACTGCCTCATCCGAATTCTAGAGCAGCTCAAAGTCCGTTGGACGCAGAATACCTTTACCTACAATTGCAGCTTTTAGAGACTCTTCTAAGCCACCCAACAAGTCCGCACGAAACAGGCGCACCAACAAACCTTTAGCCTTCGCCTTGGGAACGTCGATATCCAACAATGCAGCCAAGAAACGCGAGGAGATATACACATTATCCCTTGCGTACTCCTTCCTCTCAAGGTGGCCTTTCCCTAAGACCATTTTAACCGCAACCAAAACTAGGGGGTTAGTATCAAGCAAAATGCGCTTGAGTTGCTGGTCTGTTATCTCTCTAAAAGCACCTTGTCTCTTGGTCGTCTGCAAAGAGATAGGTGTGTCCATGCCAAACAACTCCAAACCCTCCACAAAAACTGAAATTATGAATTTAGAGTGACCAGACGAAGCCATCTATGGAAGACTCTAGAAATTGAAAGCAACCAAAAAACCCACATCCAATTTCGCCCACATAAACACTGCCAAACTCACACTACCAACCCATCGACTACTCCACCCATAAATAATGTCCACGGCAACAGAGCCGAACTCACCTCGCACGAGCGAAGCATAATTTTGATGCAAGGCAATTTTGTCCTTGCACGAACAACCGTCCTTCGCCACCAGCCTTTAACACAAGGCTTGCCTTGAAATGATAACCCTCTGCCAGCTACCTTCATTGCATGTACTCGCTGCATACGGAATGCACTGGCGCTTGAACCAACTGCCAACTTGTAATGTCCCCATTTTAGCTATACGCCCTTCAGTGACTGATAGCCTATTTCCGGAAGCTCGTAGGCTCGTCAGAGGTAAAATTAGGGTTTCCTATTTTATTGGGGTTCTGATGCATTTCTGATGGCTTGTATGTTAGAGTTTCAGATGCATGTCTGGTGGAGTTTTTTGGGTTTTCAGAGAGCTTCGCAGTGGTATGTTTTGCAAAGGCATTGGGCAACTTTTTAGAATTTACTATTTTTAGTAAGTTCTATTTCTGGTAGTGCCATCTTGGGCAGTAGAATTAGTAGTCAGCTTAGTTTCCATTTCGAGCAGTGCAGTTTGGAGCATTTTTGGCTTTCAAGATTTTGAGGCTCATTTTGGGTAAAATGATTTATTCTAAGTCATTAATGTTATAATTTCTTATTGGCCCCCTTGGCCTAGTATTAATGACTTAAAATTGTTTTAAAAGGTGGCCTTTGAGGGTGGACGCCTCATTGAGAGATTATTTAAATATTTCTAAAGTAAATATTTCTCCTCAAGTCTTGGACGCCTAGAAAGGTGAATTTAATGTTTTAAAAAGTTAAAATATTTCAAAAGTGAAATGGGTGTCTCTTTTGGAGGGAAAAAAAGATGAAAGCTGAAGAGCCAACAGTCACCTTCAATTCTATAAAAGCAAGCCATTGCTCATTCATTTCTCATCTTTGGAAAATTGTATTGAAATGCTGCTGAATTGATTTCAGAACACGGCTAAGGGGAAGTTTAACTTTTCTACTCCATTCTTCAGGCCTGAAACTATGGTTCCCTAGATGGATGATTGTGAGTGTGCTTCATCCAGAAGTGCACATTGAGTTTCAAAGTTGAAGATTTTGTAGTTTTTGATAATAATTCTCAAAATTGTGTCTGCTGGTCATATCATGGCTGAAGGAGGTTTTCATTAACAGCTTTTTGTATGATTTTTATGTGCTTCTGGGTATTGAAGAAATTGAATCCTAGTACATGGGTGCCCCTTCCCACAGAAGAGCAGAATTTAATTCAAGGTATTTAATTTTATAATGCAAAATCGCCCCTCCCAGCCAGGCCATACCATTCAAGAGAGCATTGAAGTTTGTGCCAAATAATTGAAGGGAGTTTGATGCTGTTTAATCTTTGCAAGTTGGGCGCCATCCCTCTTGAGAGCCATTGCACTTCGTTTCAGCTCATTCGGAGGTAATTTGAAAGAGTTATAAGTATTTCATTGATGTACAGTTTGCTGGTTTGTATTTCAGTTGATGGCATTTCATATCAGACTTGACTCATTCCATGTTATGCTATAATTCTTGGATGTCTATGCTTCTAGTTTCATGTGCATTCATTTTGGAGGGAATAGAAGCATTTTGGGTGATGATATGAACAATTAAGGGGAATAGAAGCATTGTTTTATGTTGCTGGTTTGATTATCTCAGTTTGTTGGTCTTAATATCAGACCTGGTTATTCTCTTTTCATGCTATATTTCTTTGGTCTTTCAACTCACATTTGTGATTGGAAGTATAGTATAATTCTTGCAGAAGTTTGGAGCAGATTTCTGTTGTAAATTCATTGCAATAAGCTCATTGTAAGACTGTAATTAGTAGTACTAATCCAGTCAATAATATTGCTGCATTTACTTTGTGATTCTTATGCAAAACATTAATTACCCCTGGATGGTTTACCGCTAGTGTGGAGAATTAACTTTGTAACTCTCATTGTACCCACTAAAAAAGTGGAGAATCCCCACTCAAGAGTGGATGCCCGCCGCAGCAGATGAATTAGTTGAATTGTTTGTAGTTTTCCCCCCACTGTTTAAGTGGTTGAGCGGAAATCTTTATGGCTGGTTCAACACCTAAGTTCTTTCAATTTTGTAATAAGCACTCCGCCATATGTTAGCACCTCGCCTTGAAAAGGATCTTGTGGGCACAATCTTGGCGTTGAGTTATATCTTTTACTTTCCAGTTGTAATCAATTTCAGTATTGAGTTATTTAGATCCTAGGGATCCTCTGACCATATGCCCGCCCCTCTTCCTTCAGTGGTTTTAGGGCGTATTCTTGGTTAGAGTTACTATTCCGCATCATTTTGGTTTTTGAGCTAACCTTAACGGTTGTGTGTTGCATTGTAATTGATACTGAAAAATGAAGAAAAAATTAAGGGGCATATTTCACAACTCGACTCCAACCGATCATTCTGGCAGCTACAACCTCAACTCCCAATCCACGTATGATCCATGTCATGCACCCCCAAAATCCCTCCGCCAACATTGAGGGTCGCCCTTCCAACCACCCAGTTTAAAAAAATATTCTTTAAAAACATGGATATTATTGAATTTATGGAATGGATTACTGTTTTCCTTCAGAAATAGATCAAAATTAGAGTTCAATACACTTAATAGACCAAAAATTGAGTTCAAATTTTCAATATATATGAACTTAAGTTTCAATATGAACAAAAATTGCAAATCATAATTTTTTTCTATTATTAAAGCTCAAAAATCTCTATTGTTTGTGTGTGGGTACCATGGAAGTGGATGGTATACTTGTCGTATCTTCAACAAGAGTATTAGTAGGAGCCTTAGGAAACTGCCCTTGATGGCTAGCCAAATTCGTCTTCCTTCTTATATTTTACTCACTCACTATTCAGATGCATTGTAATGTCCCCAATTTCCAAGTAGCCACTGTGGAGCGCAATTTAATTAATTAAATATTAAATAGTCCTGAAATAATATTTTGGACATTTATATTTAATTAATTAATTAATTGTTAAAGTAACTTTATTAAAGGAAAGGGAGAAAATATTAAATAAGTTACTTTAATGAAGTGAAATATTTAATAATAAAATATTTAAGGTGGTAAAATATAAAAAGGTGGTGGAGAAGTTTATTGGGATATCTTTTTGGAAATTTGATTATTGGGAACAAATTTTGAGAGCTCAGCTTTCAAGAGACCACGAGCATGAAAACCCTCAAAACTGTGGATTGGACGTAAACCCAACTCCACGTGCAAGTGGATTCATCTTGAGATTTGCATAGGGATTCAAAGGACAGTTGATCCATTTTGTGGAAATTTGTAAAGTCTTCTTTGAGGACAAATTTTAGTAATTTGGTTTGATAACAGGGTTCAAAGTTTTTAGAATATTTGGAGTTTCAAGTATTTATTTTTGTTGTGGCTCAAGGTTTGAAGTTTGAAGGGTTACAAAATAAACAATGCAAATGAATCTGTCAAATGTTGTATTATCTGTGTATATATTGGTAAGAAATTGGTTTGAATAAATATAATCAACTTTTGGAGAACAGGCATCAGGTTTGTTTATAGAAGCAAACCATATAAGACAAATTCAAAAGTTTGACAAATAAATATTTAATTCCTCCCTAATTTTGGGCACAACCAGTGTCACTTGGGTTATATAGAGTCGAACTATTCTTAAGCTGCCGCTGGAAGTATGAATGGAATTGGGCATACTTTAAACAAATTGATGGGAACCTAAATAAAATATCATTGTCTTCATATTATTAGCGCTGCAGATTAAAGAGAGAAGAAGGTTATATTGTGGCCCATGAAATAATCGCCAACCCAGGAACTATCACATTATTTCAGTGCCTGGTCGATGCTTGATAAATGCCATCGGGTATCACTAGAAGGAGCCACCGCTCTATAAATTAAAGGAAGTCGCCACCTTAAAATTCAGTCACTGAATTTATGAGGAAAAATAATTGGGTTTGAAGGCTATGTGGCATGGCGTATGAAGTTGAGTGATTGTTTGCACTACAAACACTAGCGTTTTTTTTCTATAGCAGCTGCCACTTTAATGTAGTCGCCCGAGTCAAGGATTCCTGAGCTTCCAGTACCACCATATAGGAGAATGGGTCTACGGTTATCCAACGATCAACCAATGGTATCTAAGGAAGAAAGAACAGGTCAGTTACTCATAGTTAATTAATTTCTGAACATTGCTTTGTGAAATAGGGACTGTGCCATGTTAGCAATGTCTGAAAATATACATGTATGATTTTAGTGAAATCCAATCATATGTTTATATAAACATTTCATAAGCAATGTTGATCTATGCATAATTAATTATTAGTATCCTCCTTGAGAATATTTCAAATAAGCATTTGGCACAAAGTAGTTGGAAACAAGTTTAAATAGGTTTGCTGCAAATAGTTTGACCAAATGCCTGCATTGTCAATGTAATGTCCCCAATCTAACCCTACACTCTTCAGTGAGGATTAGCCTATTTCCGGAAACCTGTACGCTAATCAAAAGTGCAAATTAGGGTTTCCTATTTTGTAGTAGGTTTCAGATAAGCATTTGAAGGCTTGCATGTAGGAGTTTGGAAGTGAGTTTTGTGGAGCATTTTGGGTTTTTGGAAAGCTTCAGGGTGTGGTAACATGCATGATATGAAAATGACATGCATTTCTATCTGATACCTTGCATGCAGGAAAAGTTTTTGGGTTTTTTTTGGTTTTCAGAGATCTCTAGAGGGGTGTAACATGCATATGATTCTATCAACCTTTCTAGACACTTACTATTTTTAGTAAGTCATGTTAACTGCCCGGTTTGTGCTCAAATTGAGTTTGGTAACACTTACTATTTATAGCAGTATGCTATTTTTGGTAAGTACTATTTGTGGCAGTGTCATTTTAGCAAGTGTCATTTTAGCAGCAGCTCAGCTATTTCAATCCATCATTCTACTTTTGGCTGTAAGGCAGTTCAATTTTGGGCGTTGGCTTCTCCATCCTTCCTGGAGCTAAGTTTTAATAACTTAGTCATTTTTCAGTGTTGCCTTTTGGACCCCGTGCCTAGGCGATCAACTTCAAGTTGTTTTAAAGAGGGGACTTGTCTTTTACGCCTAAAGTGAAGAATTAAATATTTAAAAGTTAAAATATTTGCTAAAGTTTCTTATGGACGCCTAGGATGAGGAATAAAGTGTGTTGATTAATATTTTATATTCTCCAAAAAGGTTGGGCGTCCCCCTTGAGTAGCTGAAGTGTTTCGTATTCTTTTCTTGGAGGTTCCAAAGGTGATTCAATTGCCAATAAGAGTCTATTTATTGAGGCCTTGCTCCTTCATTTGCATCTTTCGGAAATTAAACATAATGTTGTTGATAAAAGCAGCTTCGTACGATTCCTTCCAGCCTATCAAATTAAATGATAGTTTGCAACTATTTAATTTATATGTTTTCATGTGAAGAGGCGCTTCACTTCATTTAATTGTTTATCATGTCTTGGCCGACTTGATAATTAAATTATTTAATTTGTAATTTATTCTCCTTGTGGCCGACCTTGTTCTTGAAGAGGTGCGACCTTTCCCAAGCAATGTATAAATACAAGATCATTTGTTCTCATTTGATAATCAAGCAAGTTTGAAGTCTTTTCTCTTCTCTCAAGTGCGAATTACCAAGAGCAGATTGTGAATCCATCAGCTGCAAGGTTGTAAGGTTATCAAGAGCAGATTGCAAACTCTTCAAGAGCAGATTTGAGTTGCAAGCAAGTGCAGATTGAAGGGCAGACTATTAGTGTGTGCTACAGCCATTACTGGTGCTGTTTATTGGCGTCGTGTGTGGCCTCATTGTAAAGATACTTGTTGCCATTGCTCATATATATAAGAGTTATATTTGTTGCTGGGTTTTTCTCCCTCAAGAGGAGGGTTTTCCCAGGGTATTTGCTGTGTTATTGTGTTTGATTTAGAATTAATTTTCTGTGCATTAAATCTGATCATAAAACTAACATGGTATCAGAGCGGGTTTGAAGAAGATCGTGATCAGATTTGATACTACAGCGATACTCTATTCTCTTCGTCATAATTCTTTGCCTATCTCTACCTCAATCAAGATGGTGAACGGATTGAAGATTTGAATAGACTCTAGGGAGCTTCCAACTATACTTCATGGAGATTTAGAATCATGCTCACATTGGAAGAGAATGATTTGGCTGAGTTTGCGGAGACCAAAGTTCCCGAACCAGAAGAAGAAGAAGAGAAGTTGCAATAGAGGAAGAAAGACATCAAGGTGAAGAAGTTGTTGGTTGATTCCGTCAAACACCACATCGTCCCTATTGTTTCTAAGTTGAAAACTGCAAGGGAGATTGAAATATTCCAAACCAATTTTTTCAATTTTTTGATTACAAAGCAATGCAACACACATTCGTTAGGGTTAGCACTTAAACCAAAATGATGCGGAATTCAACTCTAACCAAGAATGTACACCAAGATCCCGAATTGGGCAAGGTGTGAGCATATGGTCAGAGGATCTCAATGCAATGCTGATAAAGAACTCTAACCAAGAATGCGCCGAATGACGACGAGCATATGGTCAGAGGATCCCTACTAACTACAATGCTGAAAGTAACTCGACGCTAAGAATGTGCCTTCCAATCCAAGATGGGAATGGAGCTACCATATGGCGGAGACTCTAATGAGCTACAATGCAATACAAAAAGTAAATAGGCGGCAAGCTAGCCTCTTCCACTTATTCAGTGGGTATTACAAAAAACATGAAGAGAGATATTAGAAATGCTGACAGTACTACTGTACAGCTTACAAAGTAATAGGAAGTGCCTGCAAGAATAAGGAATAGAAGCTCTTCAATTGCTGCAATAGTAAATGTGACCTCCACCAAGTTTAGAATGACCTAACACCAACCCTTCACCAAAAGTGCAACTTATTCAAATCTGATATGACAGACCAGCAGCTTGAATGACAGAACCAGCAACACAAAACCCTACCAAAATGCTCATAACTCTCTCATCTCTCAACCGAATGACTTCAAATCTGATGCAATGACTTCCTATGAAGAAGGCGACCAAGCTGCAAACATGAAACCACACTTAAACGCTAGTAATTTTTAAACACGCTTCCCAATGCACTCTGAGAGGGGCGGCCAAGCAAGAAGGGGCGATTTGCTTCTTAAAAATCAAATTCATCACAATAAAATCTGCAAATGAGTTCAAAGGGGCGCCCTAGCATGAAGAACAGATTTGTGCAATACCCAGAATGAAGATATTTTTATTTTCAAATATATGATGAAAACTACAAATCTGCTATGATATCAGCAACTCCAGAAAATGACATGAAATGCAATAAACTGAACTACAAAAGCAAGACTCAAGCTACAATACAAACGTCACTACAAATCCTCTCAAAACAAGCAAACTTCTCCACTAGATGCTATCTCTCAAGCATGAAGTCGAGCCAAGGCTAGGAGGCATTCATTCCTCGAAGTAGTTCCAACACCATTTCGGCAACATAACAATATTCAAGATATGAGATGAGAAATGAAGAGCAACTGCCTCCTTATATAGACCCTTGAGAGAATCTCTAGAAATCTCTAGAAGGTGCGCCCCACTTCAAGACCTTTTTAGGTTTTTGACTTTGACTTGGCTGCTCCTTCAAAATGGCGTACCTTTTCTTTAGTGATAAAAATCACTTTAAAATAAAACATAAACTTCTCCAAAGGTAGGCATCCAATTTCTCTTAAGCAATTATTGACTTTAGAAATATAAAAATATTTCATGATGATGCGTCCACCCATGAGGTCCCCTTTTTCAGAACAACTTAAGTCATGAAGCTAGGCCAAGGGGTTATAATATTAAAATATAACATTATTTTAATTAAAATACTTCTCTCCAGAAAAAGCATCAAGAGGCCAAAACAACCATACCAACTGAACTGACTGCAAAAGGAGGCCAACTGAACTGAAGCCAACAGGACCACTGCCAGAAATAGAATTTACTAAAAATAGTAAATTCGGAAAGTTGCTCGGATCAAAGTGCATGCGATACCATTGCGAAGCTTTCCGAAAACCCAGAAAGAATCCGCAATCCGCAATCCGCAATCCAAAACTCCGAGATGTAGCCGTCATTACTTACTAAAAATAGTAAGTCCGGAAAGGTTGCTCGATGCAGTTGCATGTCATACCTCTGCGAAGCTCTCTGAAAACCCAGAAGGAATCTAGAATCCAAACAGCCAAACTCCAACAAGCAAAACCCTGAATCTTCAAGAGAACCCACCAAACAGTCGGAAACCCTAATTCTGCCTCTGACTAGCCGATAGCACCCTGGGGATAGGCCATCAATCATTGAAAAGTGCAGTGCTAAAAATGGGGACATTACAGAGATGTTCAAGACATTGGAGGAGATGTACGAAATCAACAACACTAGCCGGGCTCTTGCACTGAAGCAACAACTCCATCATGTGAAGATGGCTGAAGGAGAATCTATTATCGCTTACTTCATGAAGATTTCTGAATTGAGAGATCAGCTCTCTACCATTGGTCATTTTGTTGATGACAAGGATCTGACCATGCTTGCCCTCAATGGTCTTCCTTCATCTTGGGAGTCTTTCATTCAAGGAATCAACGCAAGATCTAAACTTCCCAAGTTTGATCGTTTGAGGGCGGATTGCATTCAAGAAGAGTCTAGGTTGGCTGCAAGAGGTATTGGTCAAAGCCCTACAGATGAAGACATTTATGTTCTTTCCGCTCAATCCTCGAAGAAGAAAGGGAAAGATGGAAAGAAAGGATATTTCAAGAGGAATAGAGATAAAGGAGCTGATGGTGCTCCCGCATTCAAGAAGAAGTGGGACCTCTCTAAAGTCCAATGTTTTTGTTGTGACAAGTTTGGTCACTATGCAAAGGATTGCCCAACCAGGCCTAATTAGCATGCTTCATTTGTGGATGTGGATGAGATCTCCCCTCAGAAGGATTCTAGGGAATTTCTATTCTAAGTCATGGGCTTGTGTTCAAGCCGTGAAGGTTGTGTGCTGATCTGTGTGCATGAGCAGCGTGTCTTATTGTGTCCAGTATTTGCATCCATCAAGAGATAAGTATTTTTTGTTTGTTGAGTTATTTCATTTATCTGGATCTTGTGTGATTAGTATAGAGAGATTATAATTTCTCTTGAATTGTGCTCTCTAGAATAAAGATCCTTTGAAGATTTCAAATTATTCATTGCGAGTTGTTTCATGCTAATTATGTAGATTTCTGAGTGTGACTTTGAGATGAAAAAGAGAATTGCATTTTCGTTGTGATAGGTTGATCACATCGATATCATTCTCTAATGCATGAACTGTGTTAGAGCCTTGACTCTTGGAGAGAGTTGGTTCTACTTGCTAACTATATAATGCATTCAAGAAATTTGCAGTTGTTCAGATTGTCTTTTGTTGTGCTGAGTTTAGCACTCTCGAGAGGAGTAAAAGTTGGAAGAAAGAGTTATATCAAATTCAATAAAGATAAGTTTCTTTATTCCTTCATTATGATTCTTTGATATATTTCTTTTATAGGTTGATTTACTTATTCATGTTTCAATATTGTTCATAAATTCTTATGTATTCATGCTATAACCTGAGATAGTAAACTTTGCATGATTCTAGCCTTGATATTTCTTTGGATAGTTATAAACAGTTAGTAATCTCTCTCTAAAATGCTTCCAGGACAGATCTAAGAGTAGAAGGTGTTGAGAGATTGCTTAGTGATGAAAAGCTTGAGGCATCTCATGAGGAAGTCATGCCGACCAAAGAAATGATCAAGAATGAAGTCACATCTTGCAGCCATGGGACTGAGTTGGTGGCTAGAGGGAGTTCACTTCCAGAAGTCTTCCTTGCAATCTTTGAAGCAGGGGTCAAGAGGGAGTTTTGTAACTCACTGAGAAGAAGTGAAGATTACTGTATTGCAAAGCTAGGTGCTAAATCCTTAGAAGATCCCTTCAGCTGTTGAGATCATAATTGCTCAAGACTGTCATCTAGATTTGTCATTGGTAGCTCCACAAACCTATTCAGAATGGTGAGATATGGGATGAGGTCGAGGAGGACTATCTTGAACTCTCTATAGTACTAGAGGTGTGCGCTGGAAAACATTTATCTAAGTCAAAGTGTTGCAGGCAATCTTGGACGAAGAGGTCAAAAGGTTGATGCAAGTGCTTGAAGATTCAGAGGGAGCCTGCTAAGCCTGAAGAAGATGGTAATCTTGTTGCAGCAAAGCATATCTTGAGATACTTGTGTGGCACAGTTGGATATGGATTGAGATATTCTTCAGGTTGGATCTGCTATGATATCTTGGTGCAGCAGGAAGCAGTCATCTTTAGCAGCCTAGGCAAAGTATATTGCAGCTTGTATGGCAGCTCGGGAAGCAGTGTGGCTTCATAAGCTCCTTGCAGGATTATTTGGGCAATCAATGGAGCCTACTATCATTCATTGTGATAATCAGAGTTGCGTGAAGCTATATGTCAATCTTGTGTTCCATGACAAAACCAAGCATGTTGAGATCAAGTACCACTATATTAGAGATATGGTACTACGGAAGGCTATACAGTTGAGGTATATCAACACTGATGAGAAGATGGCAGACATTCTCACCAAGCCCCTCTCCAGAATCAAGTTTATGTACTTTCGAGATAAGCTTGGTATGGTGGAGAATCCAGCCTTAACTGAGAAAGAGTCTCAGCATCAGTGAGCTTGTTAATGAGTTCTTCTCTGTGAGAGAAGTTCGAGGTGAAATCCCTTGTTAATGCATTTCTCTTTGAGAGAGATTTGAGGTGCAAGCCCTTGTTAATGCATCTCTCTTTGAGATTTGAGGTGAAAGCCCTTGTTTCCACCCTCTGAGAGAGTCATGGTGGATGTCATGTGTGTGACTCCATGACACATCTTGTACTTGTGTTTCACCCTCTAGGAGCCATGGTGAAAGTCATGTTGAGGTGACAACATCATGCAAGTGATGAACACTTGTACACACCATAGCATGGTTGTAGCCATTATGGTTGATATCATGTTGAGGTAATATCTAATATCACGATGAGGTGATATTCTTCTTTCACATTTGGTTGTAGCCAATGTGGTAGACATCACATTGAGGTGATATGTCTTGTGTAGTTGGAAGTACTCTCCCTAGCTGAGAGGGAGTGTTGATGATAAAAGCAGCTTCGTACGATTCCTTCCAGCCTATCAAATTAAATGATAGTTTGCAACTATTTAATTTATATGTTGTCATGTGAAGAGGCGCTTCACTTCATTTAATTGTTTATCATGTCTTGGCCGACTTGATAATTAAATTATTTAATTTGTAATTTATTCTCCTTGTGGCCGACCTTGTTCTTGAAGAGGTGCGACCTTTCCCAAGCAATGTATAAATACAAGATTATTTGTTCTCATTTGATAATCAAGCAAGTTCGAAGTCTTTTCTCTTCTCTCAAGTGCGAATTACCAAGAGCAGATTGTGAATCCATCAGCTGCAAGGTTGTAAGGTTATCAAGAGCAGATTGCGAACTCTTCAAGAGCAGATTTGAGTTGCAAGCAAGTGCAGATTGAAGGGCAGACTATTAGTGTGTGCTACAGCCATTACTGGTGCTGTTTATTGTCCTTGTGTGTGGCCTCATTGTAAAGATACTTGTTGCCATTGCTCATATATATAAGAGTTATATTTGTTGCTGGGTTTTTCTCCCTCAAGAGGAGGGTTTTCCCAAGGTATCTGCTGTGTTATTGTGTTTGATTTAGAATTAATTTTTTGTGCATTAAATCTGATCATAAAACTAACAAATGCTATGCTGCTGAAATAGTTTTAGAGCTAGCTCAGAGGAATGCATACCTCCTAGTTTCTTCCTTCCAGTCTTCGTGCTTGAGAGATAGTACCTAGTTGGACTTACTGAAGACTGTGCTTCACTCACGAGTGCAGATAGAGCTTCAATTTTTGATTTATTTAAGCAGATTGCTGTTGTATAATCTGTTCTATTGTTGCTAGTACGTGCTTGGCTGTAGCACGTTTTCATTCATAGCTCATTGGGCAAATTTCCTTGGGTTCTGGGTATTTGCTTAATGGTTTTCCCTTGCTAGGGTGCTCCTTTGCACAAAGTTTCATATTTTTTGAAGGTGTCTAAGAATTTCTAGAGCTGGTCGTACCTCTTTGGAGATTGGGGTTTTCATTGTGGCTGCATTGGGAAGTGTGCACAAATAATCTAGAGATATTGGCAAAGTTTCTCCATTGGTACTTGATCGCCCAGCTCTAGCTTCCATTTGCATTTAGTTTCATCTTCATTGGAGATGTTTGGAGGGAGATATGAGCAAATTGGTGAATCTCTACCTTGCTGGTCTGATTTTCTGTACTTACTATTTCTGATCAGACTTGATTAATTTCTATTATACTGCTGATTTGGGCTTAATTTCTATATCATTCATATGTTGTATTAGTTAGGGGTCTTGCTCTAACTCATTGTAGCTTTGAAAGCATATCTCTATGTTTGGTGCAGTTGAAACTTCATTTTTGTAAGGCTGGTTAGTAGTACTAACAACCATAGTTGGAAAACTCACCCCAACAAAAAACTCGCCAAGGGAAAAATTGGAGAGTTTTTAAAAACTCGCCAAAAACTCGAAAAAAACTCGGCAAAAAACTCGGGAAATGAAAAAATTGCTTAATTTTCATTAAAAACACATTTTTTTTGCAAAATTCAATGACAAGATGAATCCAATGAATCCATAAATGAGTACAAAAGTGTTTTCTATTAATTTTGATTGACTTTAATGTAAATTGATTACAAAATCGCATTCTCATGCGGAATCCCGATGGCTAAAAGCCTGAAAGTCTGATACATGAAAATAGTAAAACTAGAACTAGAAGCAAATACTAAACAACAACTAAATACAACATGCTAGGCTTTCCTCTTCCCTAGTCTAGCAACAGCTAGGGAAGAAGGGGTGGGTCCTCTAGTCCTGCCGCGTGTGCGTGGTGCTAGTGGTGGTGGCTGCGGTGCTACTGCTGCTGGCTCTGGCTCTGGCTCTGGCTGGATCTCATCCAACCCTACATCTCCTACTCCTGATGCACCCACATCCTCCATTGCCTCTCTCTCAAAGTCAAGGATTTCATCTGCGCTAAACAATGGAGGCTGCTCCTCTCGCCCTGTCCAATCACTATAAGGATCTATCTCATCTAAGTCAATAGGATCCTGTGATTTTTCTTCAACTCTCTTTATGCGCAACCGAAGGTTGTATTGCACAAAGACCAAGTCATTGAGGCGCTTTTGTGTTAACTTGTTCCTCTTTTTCGTGTGAATGGACTCGAACAAGCTCCAATTGCGCTCACAATTGGATGCACTACAAGGCTGACATAGAATGCGGAGGGCAATTTTTTGTAGATTTGGGGTTTTTCCACCCCAATTTTTCCACCAAACATCTGCAAAAAAAAAAAGAAAATTGAAGAGTTAGAAAACAAAGTCAAAGACTCAAAAATCAAAAGTCAAAACACATTTGATCAAATTCTAAGATGCATGTGAAATAAACTTAAAATTTAAAGACTCTGAATTTTATACCTGGTGGTAGAGTGGTTCTTCCTCTAACAGCCAGCTCCGAAGAAAAGAGATTACCAGTTGCCTCCCTGTATATATCCATCTCCTTGACGATGAGGTCTCTCACTGCAACCTCGGGTTCCATCCTCTGAATGCATGTTGTGAGCCCCTCCATAACCTCTCCATTAGGATCAGAGAAGCTCTCTGAGAAGAGAAAAGAAGGGTTGAGGAAGTACCCTGCTGCATGGATGGGTTGGTGGAGTTGATTGTTCCACCTCCTATCAACAATCTCCCATATGGGATCAAATTTGAGGCTGTCCCCCATGTAATAACTTTTGATGGCCTCCTTGGCCCTATCCATGGCCTCATAAATGTATCCCATTGGTTTTCATCCCCATCTACCAAGCGGAGGACTCTAACCAAGGGCTCCGACACCTAGATTAAAAATACAAAAAGATCAAAGTTAGAAATTTATAATGAAAGGCTTAAAGTTAAATTAAAAAATATATATTTATATTCAACTTGAGATTAAAATTAAAATCAAAGTTTTGAAGTTACCCTCACGATCTCTGTAGCTTTTTGTGCAAACAAGGGGTCGAAGACTATTGCAGAAATTCTATCTCCTTCGGCCTTCTTTGAATATGAGGAGTCATTCCATGCTTGACTCACGAACATTTGTTTTAGAGAGCCCAAAGAATCCAAAATGCTTTGCAACGTTAGGAAAATTGTTGCAAACCTTGTGGCACCCGATCTCACCAACTCCTTCCCTTGCGTATGCTCTCTCATCAAACTAAGAACCCAAGGGTGATTGTAGATATATTTTGTGATGCTCCTTGCATCATCTACAATCGGTGCCACCCAAACAAGTTTGCCTATGTCCTCCAAAAGAAGGTCAAGGCAATGAGCCGCACAAGGTGACCAAAAAAGTGATGGATGTCTACTCTCAAGCATCCTTCCAGCTGCCACATACGCTGCTGCATTATCTGTGATGACTTGCACCACATTAGCAATGCCCACCTCCATCACAACTTCATCCAACAACGTACACAATGTATCTGCAGTTTTTATCCTGTTGGAAGCATCCACCGACTTCCAAAACACAACTTCACCTTTGGAAGCAACCAAAAAATTAAGGATGGTGCGGTTTCTCCCATCCGTCCACCCATCAGAAAGAATTGAGCAGCCAAATTTCTTCCATTTAGTTTTTTGCTCTTCCACCACATGCATTGCCCTTTCGGTTGCATTTGTGAGCAAACTGCAAGTACAAAGTAAAATAATTAAATAAGTACAAAATTGTAAGTTTTAAACAAAAAATAGCTTGAATTCAACATGTTATCGCGGAATCTAGCAGCGCTCGTTCCACGGATAACCCCCCTGAAACTTGTCCGTTTCCTAGGATTCGTGAAGTTCAGTACGCATAATGAAATGATTTTCAAGCCACCTCGAAATGCGTTCCAAAGTCTCGAATAGTCAATTCGAGCATTCCCCCATGTTCGCCTTGCGAAGACCTTCGAAATGAGCTCCTTCGCGAAGTCTCAATGTTCGTACTTAGCGAATTGTGAAAAATGCAGCACTGAAAAAGTGCGCTCCTGCCCTGAAGCCAAAATTGGCTGTCTGGAAAATGCAAGGGCGCTAAAATTTAGCGCGCATGAAGTGACTTTTTCCAAAATGTAATAGCTCTAAATTTTAGCGCCATTACACTTTTTCCGACACTTAAACTTTTTCTGGCCCTGGCGCGTTTCTTCATCTTTTTCGCATTTTTCGTCAATCGTGCCACTTTTCGTGCCTAAATTTATTGCTCGACTTGAGTTAGGTTTTCGATTTTCTCTTTTGCTTAAAGGTGTTTTAATTCGCCATTTTCATTGTTATAATTTTTGTTCTTCCTCTCTTCATGCTGGGCGAGTTTTCTTCAAACTGCAAATACGTTTTTTGAGTTTTTCGACATCCCTCTCCAGCGTTTTTTCGCGTTTCATCTTTGTAAGTTGTTACCCTTGCTTTCTCTTTATTCTCCAATTTCAATGGCAACTCCATGCAGACAAACACTTTGCAAACCTCGAGCGCCGTTTTCATTCACCATTACATCCATTTTCCAAAATCATGTCTCAGATGCAGAAGCGCTAAAATTTAGCGCCTGACATGTTGAACATGTCAAAATAATTCTAACTCTGAAAGTGCAGGGGCGCTAAAATTTAGCGCCCTTGCATCAAAAGTCAATTTTCCTGAGATGTAAGGGCGCTGAATTTTAGCGCCCTTACACTTTTCACAATCTTTTTCCAGACTTAGTCATTTTTGTGCAATGGAGCTGAATTTTAGCACCTTTGCACTTTTCTTCCAGACTTAGTCATTTTTGTGCAATGGAGCTGAATTTTAGCACCCTTACACTTTTCCCAGTTTTTTCTTAAAACACTTCCATTTTTCCCAGTTTTGCTCCAAACCTTGTTTTTTCCACTTGGTGCATCGTTTTCCGTGCATCATCCTCCATTTCACGCTTGTTCAACATTGTTTCTCGCTTCACGCTTCCCAATGCTGCTTTTTCTGCTAACGCCTGTTGATTCACCATCCTTGCAGTTTCTCTCCAGATCTCGTCAAGTGATCCCGAAGGTGATGTCCTTTGATCTTGGTTCTTCCAAATAAAAAGTTCATGCAGGAGACCAGGAAGAAGTATGAAGACTCCGCGCCCAAGCAAAGAAACATGAAGAAGCTTCCTGTTCTCCAGTGTTAGACATTTCCGGTGCATCCCATTATGCATCTTGTAAATATTTCTCGACATTTTCGAATGTCATTTTGTAAATTGTAATTACACCAAGTCCAAAGATGTAATATTTTCAAAATAAATTACACTTTGACTTTGGTCAAAGTTAGGTGAGATCTCCTAAAATCGCTCACCTAACTTTCCCTGATTTCCTCCATCTATTTCCTTCTTTTGCTCATCCCTCTTTCTATATAATGTGAGGGATTTTCATTGTAATTTTATCTTTTAGCCTTTTGCAACGAAGTGCTGCCCTTTTGTAAGCAAACTTGTGAAACTTTGCGTTCATATTTTGTGAATGAGATTCAATCAATAAAGGAAAGGATTGCAAGCCAAACTTTGTGTTGGATTCGATACTTTTGTAAGTTGATTCGATTTGGTAGTGATTAGTTCGAGGAATCTGAAAGACTCTAAGTGGTTGATGTAAACTTTGTGTTACATTTATTATTTAGATTGCATTGTTATTTTGTTTATCATTGGTTGAGTGATCTATAAGACTTTGCGCTTATAATCATTCATGCTCATGCATGTTCTTGTTGGATAATCTATGAGACTTTGTGCTTATAATTATTCATTCTCTTGGATACTTTGTCGAAAGATCTACAAGACTTTGTGCTTGTAATCGTTCGTGCTCGTTGACATTTTGGTTGGATGATCTACAAGACTTTGTGCTTGTAATCGTTCATGCTGTTCGAAGAATTGTTGCGTCTAAGAAGACTTTGTGCTTCTAACGTAGCAAACGGTACGTTTATGCAGATCCGACATTGATAAAGCTACGGAACGACTTTGTGCCTTCGTGAGCTTTCCCATTTTATTTTCTTTTGTTTGTTGTTGATTACTTCTGGTATCTCTACGCTTCGCTTTGACGAGATAGAGATATTGGCATTACTGCTGGTTGTTAGTTTTTAGTTATCAAGAATTCGGAACTTCCAACACGTGAAACATTGTAAACATCTTCTCTGAAAAAAGAGAGAAGATGAATGTAACACACCCCCCCCACTCCGTGACTTTCGTGTACATTGTGTAATTACTTTTGTGATTTACTATTGTTTCTCTTAGCAGTAAGAAGGGCGCCTCCCCTTTCCGAGAGGAGAGATTCACATCTCACATAGCTGTGGCTGAAGTCCAAGTTGTGTAATCTGTCGAAAGTTGATTACATAATTTTCACCCAACACAACATAAATAATAAAATAATTTAAATTTTAAATTAAAGAACATAAAATTTAAGTTGACTTGTCACTTACCTCCCACTCAAATCTTTGCGAGAAGGTGGCTTGAAGCCTTTTCCCGCAACTGTCAATGAAGTGACCATATTGTGCCAATAGGGACTACTCGCCACATTGAATGGTATGTTATTGAAATACCAAAAATCAGCACATGCCATTTTGGCATGTTCATGCACCTCCTTGTTCCACCCTGTAGCCTCCAATGATCCCTGTGCTCCTGGTGTGTTTCTTGGCACAAAAAAACTTTGTGGGTTGCGTGAAGATGAAGGTGGTGGTGGCATTGGCACTCTAGTCGAACTAGAGGACAAGGGGGGCCTAGCCGATGTGGCTGTGGAGGATGTGCCATGAATGCGAATCCGTGGACCATGAAGAGAGCCCACAATGCCAATAATATCTGCATCCTCATCTGACTCTATCTCCATGTGCTCGACCCCGTGCTCCTGAGTCCCATGGGCATGCGCATGTCCACTAGCACTGGCTATGGATGCTGCTATGGCTTTTTTAGCCCTCTCCCTTTGCATTTTTTTTTCCTCAGCAAGTGAAAGTAGGGCAAGCATCTCTCTTCTAATCTCTTCTTTGGGCTTCTCACAAACCTTGGAATCACGTTGAGGAATGCCTGCTAGATGGTATTTGAGGCGATTTATGCCTCCATGATATGTTTTTTTGCATTCACCGCAAACAACTGTTCCAGGCACTGGCCCTCTGACACCATATTTCCATGTAGGGTCTCTAGCCCCTGCTGGACGAGTGCCTGGAACCCATGCTGATGGTGTGCGAGGGGTGGAACTTGATGGGGCGGGGGTGGAACCTGATGCTGAGCATGAACCAGAGCCAGAAGCCATTATAGTGTGTAATCACTGTAATGTGTATTCACTGATCAATGATCAATCTACACATTCAAAAATATGTACAACATATTAGTTTTTAATACAAAAAAAATTTAAAAAACAACCTAAAATCATTAAAACTTCAAAAATCTAGAGCTAAATTTGATTTAAATTGATACAAATGTGTTTAAATGAATTATCAATTAACATTATTAACTAATCATATCATTCTACACAAAAAATGAACCTAGGTCTGAAAATTTCAAAAAATAGTGAAAAAAATGAAAAAAATCAGCAAAAATCAACAAAAGATTGTGATGAATCTTGTTTTTTGGATTCTAAATGCAAAAAAATTGTTTCTTTGTGCTCTATCATGTCTTTTTTTCAATTTGGAATGAGTATTTTGCAAGAAGAATGAAAGAAATTAATTAATCAAAAACAAAAAACAAAAACAAAAACCCTACCTGTGAATCGAATTTCCCTTCAAAATCCACACAAAATGGCGTTTGAATCCGCTCTCCTCGATGGAAAATCGTTGGAAATGATATCTCCTTGCTTGGGGGGGGTTTTTAGCTCCTCACACAAAGTATCAAGTGATTTTGAAATGAAATGAACTTATTAAAAGACGTCTTCAGCCTTTATTCCTGCGCAGGCGAGTTTTTCCTTCGGACTCGCGAGTTTTTGGCGAGTACTCGCCACTAAAAACTCGAAAAAACTCGAATTTCAAGTCTGGCGAGTTAACTCTGCAAAAACTCGTTTCTGAAAAAAACTCGCGAGTTTTTTAAGACTCGCCGAGTTTCCTGCGAGTATGCCAACTATGCTAACAACTGTTATTTTAAATCTGCACTTTATATTTTGTATTTACTCCCATTGAAGAAGTGGCTGAGTCATTATTTTGGGTTGAGTAATGCTCACACTAGCCTATCTTGGAAATTGGATTCGAAGACAACAATTGTTCCATGTTCAATAGTTGTTGATGCTTCCATGGCTTGGCTTTGGAGCTCCACTTGTGGAGACACCAATTTCTTGAGTATACACTTGGTTTTGATTGGTACTCAGGGACATATTGGGTATTCTTTCCAATGTGTTGAAGTATATTCTTAGTTGCGAATTCATGTTTAGAATTCTCAACATGGTTTGATGGAGATTCTTACAAGTAGAAAGAAGGATTGTTGGAGAGATAAGGATCTAATTTTCATATTTTTTGGTGTTGTTCCCTTCTTTACCAACCATTTGATAGTTCCTTTTGCTTATCAATTGGAGGATTGGAAGGATGTTTTGAGCAAAGGATGGTTCTTTGTTGTGATGGAGTTTTTAGAGAGGGTTTTTTCAGCCTTGGACATGAGCAGATTCGTCAGAATGGATGATGATTTTCAGTATTGCAGCAGCTGTTCATTTTCTTGCATGCTGTTTGTTTCTTAAATCACATTATAAGTCATTAATTTCAGATTTGGTGGGCAGTTGGTACACTCATTTTTAGACTTCACAGTCTCTTTTCATAGATGATCTTTGGCCTCAAATGGGAGAAATGATGGTTCAAAGTGATCTGAATCAGTATTGGATAGTGTTCAAGTTCTTTCCTAGTAGCTATCTTTGTATATTTTCTTGTACAAATGTTTGGGGCAGCGACGAACCTTTGCTCGATTGGGTTCGCCATTTTGAGACTATTGAAGAGAAATTTGTGAGAGTTTCTAGGAATCTTCTTGGTTATACAAAATTATTCAGAGGAGGCATTGTACATCCTCGAGAAATTTTGAGGATGAGTTTGTTGAGCTCTTGCAAAGGGTTGCTTTCTTTGCAAGAAATCTTGAAGGAGTCACTTATGCAGTCGTGACTTTGTTTGATGCTTTGAGGAGTTATGCTGATGAGAATATTTTTGAGTTGATTAGATTATTCTTCTTTGTTCTCAGAATGGTGATAGTCATTGGCATTGCAGATGTTAATTCCTTAGCATCTTTTGGGTGTGAGATGCTGCAGGGTTTTGATTCCAATCCTTCCACGTTTTCTAGTTTGAGTTTCTTGAATGGTAACTTTTGAGGTTACAAGGGAGGTTAGAGCAGAATTGGCACAGGGGCTTTATTTGTGTAATCAGAGTGGGGCGGCATCAACATGGTGGGTCTTTTCAGAGATGGACATGGGACCCTGGGATCCTACTTAGTTTGGTATGGATTAGTCTTAATGATTCGAGTGTAGTGACATTGCCTGAGGACAAGCAATTTTGGGAAGGGCGGACTGTAATGTCCCCAATCTAGCCCTACACTCTTCAGTGAGGATTAGCCTATTTCCAGAAACCTGTAGGCTAATTAGAAGTGCAAATTAGGGTTTCCTATTTTGTAGGAGGTTTCAAATGAGTTTTTGAAGGCTTGCATGCAAGAGTTTGGAAGTGAGTTTTGTGGAGCTTTCTGGGTTTTTGGAGAGCTTCAAGATGTGGTAACATGCATGATATGAAAATGACATGCATTTCTATCTGATACCTTGCATGCAGGAAAGGTTTATGGGTTTTTTGGGTTTTTAGAGATCTCTAGAGGGGTGTAACATGCATCTGATTCTATCAACCTTTCTAGGCACTTACTATTTTTTAGTAAGTCATGTTAACTGCCCAGTTTGTGCTCAAATTGAGTTTGGTAACACTTACTATTTATAGCAGTATGCTATTTTTGGTAAGTACTATTTGTGGCAGTGTCATTTTAGCAGTAGCTCGGCTATTTCAATCCATCATTCTATTTTTGGCTGTAAGGTAGTTCAATTTTGGGCGTTGGCTTCTCCATCCTTCTTGGAGCTAAGTTTTAATAACATAGTTATTTTTCAGTGTTGCCTTTTGGACCCCATGCCTAAGTGATCAACTTCAATTTATTTTAAAGAGGGGACTTGTCTTGGACGCCTAAAGTGAAGAATTAAATATTTTAAAGTTAAAATATTTGCTAAAGTTCTTTATGGACGCCTAGGATGAGGAATAAAGTGTGTTGATTAATATTTTATATTCTCCAAAAAGGTTGGGCATTCCCCTTGAGTAGTTGAAGTGTTTCGTATTCTTTTCTTGGAGGTTACAGAGGTGATTCAATTGCCAAGAAGAGTCTATTTATTGAGGCCTTGCTCCTTCATTTGCATCGTTTGGAAATTAAACATAATGTTATGTTGTTGAAATATTTTCAGAGCTTGCTTAGAGGAACACATACCTCCTAGTTTCTTCCTTCTAGTCTTTGTGCTTGAGAGATAGTACCTAGTTGGACTTACTGAAGTCTGTGCTTCACTCAGGAGTGCAGATAGAGCTTCAATTTCTGATTTATTTAAGCAGACTGCTGTTGTATAATCTGTGCTACTGTTGCTGGTTCGTGCTTGGTTGTAGCACGTTTTCATTCATAGCTCATTGGGCGAATTTCTTTTAGTTTTGGGTATTGGCTTAATGGTTTTCCCTTGCCAGGGCTCCCCTTTGCACAAAGTTTCATATATTTTGAAGGTGTCTAAGAATTTCTAGAGTTGGTCGTCCCTCTTTGGAGATTGGGGTTTTCACTGTGGCTGCATTGGGAAGTGTGCACAAATAATCTAGAGATATTTTGCGAGGTTTCTCCATTGGTACTTGATCGCCCAGCTCCTAGCTTCCGTTTGCATTCAGTTTCATCTTCATTGGAGGTGTTTGGAGGGAGATATGAGCAAATTGGTGAATCTCTACTTTGCTGGTCTGATTTTCTGTACTTACTGTTTCTGATCAGACTTGATTAATTTTTATTATATTGCTGATTTGTGCTTAATTTCTGTATCATTCATATGTTGTATTAGTTAGGGGTCTTGCTCTAACTCATTGTAGCTTTGAAAGCATATCTCTATGTTCAGTGCATTTGAAACTTCATTTTTGTAAGGCTGATTAGTAGTACTAACAGCTGTTATTTTAAATCTGCACTTTATATTTTGTATTTACTCCCACTGAAGAAGTGGTTGAGTCATTATTTTACTTTCAACACTTAAAGTTTAGATTCCCCCCGCTAAATAAGTGGAAGTGTGGATTTGTGGCTGGCTTGCTGCCTAATCAATTGTTAATATCTTCACTCCCGCTGCATAAGTGGTTGAGTTTGTAATTTCCTTTCATTCTATGGCCAGCTCGCCCCCTATGTTCAATTGTAATGACATTCCAGTTTGCTAACGATCTCCGACTCTATATGCTCTCACCTTGCCCACATTGGGATCTTGGTGATCAAAAGGTGAAGGGTTACTATTCTTGCTTGTTTATATTTGGAGCTAACGCTAACGGTGAAGTTCATGTGCTGAAAATTAAAAAAAAACATAACAGGGATATTATAAATTCTCAAAATCATACCAAATTTGTAGATTGCATGCTCAACCTGCAAGACACTTATTTATACCTGATTTAATATTAGTGCTAGGGACCCAAACTAGGCCAACTAGCAATAAGAAATTATTTTTATTTTATTTATATTTATTTATTTAAAATATGGGTTGACCCAAAACTAGGTATCCTATTTAAATTTCAAATATTTTATTTTATTTATTTATTTATTTTTATTTAAATATTATTAATTATGGGTGTTTAAATGTACCTTTTTATTGATTGCTGGCCAACCCAACTAATGAGGGAACATGACAGTCCTCCCTTCCTCAAATTGCTCGCCTTCAAGCAATTTCAAACTCGGATGCTCAAAAATCTCCACTCCTTCCCATATAGCATTCTCTAGAGGAAGATTTTTCCATTTCATCAAATACTTTGTAATAACCTTATGGTCTTTTTACTTAGGGATTTTGCTCTAAAAATAACTTAGAACACATTCTTGAAATATAAATATCTTAGGTCCATTGCATGCTTGCTTGTTGCCTTCAAAATTTTCGCTTAGAGCTATAAAGCCGTTTCATTAGGGCTTTGATCAAGGAGAAGTTGACCCTTGCAATCTGAAAAATTCTCTAAAGGTGTTTGTAAACACTGCCAATCATTATTGAAAATTAGATAGTAGAAGATCAAGGTGAATAGTTTTTTTGTGATCCATTTCTTGCTAGATCAGGTCTTTTGGTACTAGTCACTCATTAAGATCAATTATGTAGGTATGTAGGTCAGATCTGATCCCATCTCTAGAATCCAACTACTATTGCAATTTAATTTAACATTTATTTCAGTTATTGATCCCAATTCGTTATTGTAGGACAAGTTTGGTCAGTGTGATTTAATTATTTGTCCTAGGATAATTTATTTGAATGGTTCTTTTATTTATTAATCCCAACATGTAATTTACCATTGGGCTACCTTTTCTCTTAGTGTAGTACCTTGTACCTAGTTTGGGCCCTACATGTGTTAGTAAGACCATGCTTGTTAAGTGGCCCATGTGTAAGGTTAACATTATTTTATGTAGAGATATATGCCATGACTAAGTCAGCCTAGCATCTTTTCATGAGTAGGAATGGTGTTTAAATAGAGGGCATTCCTCTCTTCATTTCATCCCATCCGTTTGTTACTAACATGTAATACAGCTTTGGGCTACCTTTTCTCTTAGTTTAGTACCTTGTACCTAGTCTGGGGCCTACATGTGTTTGTGAGACCACTCTTGTTAAGTAGCCCACTTGTAAGGTTAACATAATATTATATAAATATATATGCCATGACTGAGTCAGCCTAGCATCTTTTCATTTGTAGGATGGTGTATAAATAGAGGGCATTGCTCTCACCATTTCATCCCATTTATTTTGATCATTTCAGTATTTGCAGTTTTTGGTGTCTAGGGGCATCACATGTTTCTTTTTATATCTTCTATTGACTTACAAAAGTTTTGGCATGAGGGCATACCACATTACTGTATCTATTCATATTCTTCTCTTCATTTTGGAGTATTTCATTTCTGTAATTTTAGTTAAGCAACGTCACTACATTCCTGTTACATATGGTCATCGATTTATTTATAGTATTAGAGTAAATTTCTTCAACTGACATTTATTTTAGGCATATTTCGTGTCTTATACATTTAACTGTGTATATACCCTTGATGAATAATAGTCAATAAGTGTGTTTAGGGAGTTGCATGGGAATAGGAACTTCCAGCTCGGGATGAGGGATGCTCAGTATGATTTGCTTGCCATGAACTTCATTGTTCGTTCAGTTCAGCATGGACAGTTTTCTTTTGTTCTTATTGTTGGCAAGGGGTTCATGAGCACTGAGTAAAAATGTGTTCTTGTTTATGTTCCATGCGTTCTGGTGATGGGATGGTGGTACAACAGGCAATGCATTTCAGGGATGGCAGTCTGGGGATGGCACGGGGATGGAAAATTATAAATATAGGGATAGTCAAATTTCTACACTTTTAACCATACATGCCTTCCAGGTTAGGGCAATGAGAGCAATATAGCAGAAAGAAATATATCATGAAGAAAGTGACACTGACAGCAATAAACAAAAAATTAAGTGTGATTAAAGAAACTAATTTTTTTCTTTTCAAATTGTTAAAAAAGGATTTTCAAAAACATGAAAATGAGATTCATATTCTCCTAGATTCAGAGAAATGTGCAATTGCTGCTCTCAATGATTTCTAAAGCAAAAATTAGCACGGACCATGAACATACTGATACAGAACACAATTTTCTCTGCTAACCAGTGGCAGGCAAACACAACAAATGTTTAGGTTTTATGATTTTCGGCATTTAGGGTTGGATGAAGGGTGTGGGAGGGCTTGTGGGATCCCTCTTTTGTCATTTCAAGTTTGTTCATTTTCACTTATACATCCAAGGGGCATATTACTATACTAGTCTGCCTGTCCTCTCACTGCCTAGGATGGGATGGATTAGGCCCTATTTCTGAAGTGGGATAATACTGATTCACTGGAGCTTACTCTATCGCCAAGAACATTGAATGTTACTGTGTATATAACTCTCAATTTCAAAAGCCAATGCTAGTTTGAAAACCATATGGCAAATATTTTAAAAAAGAGAGGTGAAATTGTGTTTTTACTGTCCGGGATGCTTGGATGTCCTTGGGACAGTCAAGTGATGTCTCAAATGTCTCTGATCATCCCTGGGAAGGCCAAATGTCTTGCAGACGTATCTTGGTGGATCATGCCATTTCGGGGACAGTTTTGCGATTTTGAAAAAAGATGGGGATGGCCAGGGGATGTCCCTTGCCATCCCTCTGTCTCTGAAACACCATTGGGGATGGGGACACTGGTTTTAGGGCCAAGGACAAGTTCTTGTAGATTCATTAGAGAGTTGATGGATTCATAAGTTCATCCTTGTTGCATGGACCCACCCTTAGAAGAGGTTTGTGATGGTCAATTCTTTCTCTAATTATGTGATGTGAAAGGGCCATAATGCACAACTTAAAAGTCACAGGCCTTTAAGCTAGTGTTGCATTGAACGTGAGTAAACTATATCTAATGTTTAGAACTTTAGATTAGTTTGAATTATTCTTCAAATATGGAATGCCTATCCTTCACCAGATTTGAAATCTTGTATTTTACATGATTAATACTATTATAAAGAAACCTGGAAAACTTGGTTAATCTAGATAGTCCTAATGCTGGCAGCCGTATTCAAGCATTTAAAGACTGAAAACATGCTATATGAAAAATGGACATATTTAGATGGTTTAAAAAAACCAATCAATGATTAACTCTATTAGTACACATGGCTTAATTGGTTCCTTTAAGCAATCCTGTTGATCTGCTAAACTTTGCCTCATTCCGAGGATAGCATGTTATCTTGAGTAGAAGTACTAACACAAAACCAATACAAAAGAATTTTGTATCATAACGGGTTTGGTGTGCATTTAGTTCCTTGTAAGACTACGTATTGATACTTCTAACAATATTTTATTTCTTTGTTTTGTTGGAGATCTTTTCTCAAGTCACGAAGCTATTCTAATTTCTAATTGTCATGATATAGCTTATTGTGGTAATGTGCCAGATGATTATGCAATGACTATTTACCTTTAGATGTATTTCTGTACATTGACTAAAGTCCTAATATATAGAATTGTTTAGGTATTGGGCCTCAAACATCTTTGAAGCTTATTCAGGAGCATGGTTCGATAGAGAAGATCTTGGATAATATTGACAAAGATAGGCATGTTATTTCCTGCCCTCGCCATTTTGGAGTTTATATGTACTGATTTATACTTTTTTTCTGGGATGTTGGGGGTGGTGGTTCAGTTACTCCTTATATGTGAGGAATGGAAAATGATTACAATAATTATTAATTCTCATATGTGATAGTGATTTGGTCGTTAGATTGTGTTAACCATTCATTCATTTTAGCTGTCCATAATAATCTTCTCTGTTAGCTATTATATTTGTTTCAGTTTTGATGGGAGAAAACCATGTTCTAAAATGCTGTACAATGATTGATAGCATATATAGCTTGGCATTTAGGTTTCAAATTCCGGTGCACTGGCCTTATCTACAAGCTAGATGCATTTTCAAGGAACCCCAAATAACTCCTTCGGAATACCAATCTAAATTGGCATGGTCTTCTCCGGATGAGGAGGTACACATCTTGGAATTTTGTAAAGATAAAAGAGTTTTCAATTTGAGATACTTGGCTTATATTCTTTTATGTTTTGGACTGCTTGTTTCAGGGATTGAAGAAATTTCTTGTTGATGAAAATGGATTCAATTTTGAGCGAATCATGAAGGTGTCTTTTAAGTGCTCAAGGACCTTTCTTTTATCATAGAAGATCAAATCATGAAGGCATCATGTGTTCCTATCCAATTGATACTTGTTATTTTTGTTCAGGTGCTAAAGAAGATCAAATCAATCAAGAATACATCTTAAAGGTAGCACATAATGCAATTCAACATGTTTGTTTTGGCTTAGAAATATTTTTTCTTTATTTCTAATTTTGATAGTGTTTCATTTTGTTATCTTTTTGAAGCCTTGTGTAAACTCATTTCGACCAAGAAAGCGTGTTTCAGGTACCTATGCTTTCCTCAGTAAACATGTTTGAACTATGTTGTGAGATTCCTTCTCTATTTGATGTCAATCATTTTGTGTAACTCTTAGTATTATCATGTGAAGAAATGTTATTAGGATATATTGATTGTTCTAAAATTTCTGTTCTATATATATGCTAGTTTTGTAACGATAGGAGTTTAATCAAATTTTGTAATCCCTATGTTTTGGAAAGGAAGTTTTTAAAGGTTATCTGAAACGGGTTGTATTTCCGAAATGTACTCTTTGAAAGTTTTATGGTAATCTTGATGAATCTATTGTAGAGAAGCATAATATCTTAGGCCAAATTTTGTAGTGGACATTACGGTTTAGAGTGGATAGTGAATTTTTTCATTGTACAATAGCATTTATATTTTGAAGACAACATTTCTCATCAATCTATAATTTGTACGACGATTAATAGATTAAGTTTTCCCATCAATCTATAAATTGTTTTGTGATTTAGAGAATAAGCTTCCCATCAATCTATAATGATGGAGCAAGTTACAGACCAAAATTTCTATCAAAATATACGTACGGCGGTGAAACAGAACTTAAATTGTCTAGCTATCTATGTTTATTGCAATCAATCAAATAATAAATTCTCCATCAAGCCATCCTTATGATGGCTAATGAAATAAGAAAATTTTCTTCGAGATGATGGTAAAAACCATAAACTGTAAATATTGTTGTGCCTCCATCGAGTTGATTACCAAACTACCAGAAGAATCACCACAATATACCAAATGTGGATTGACTGAGTGGGCACTAGAAATTAGCTATGTGAAAATGAAATGAAATGGATGTTATCTGCATAAATAATGTTTATAGCATGTAGATAATTCAAAATTTTCCATCAACATGATTCATTATGCCTCTAGATTTTGGGGGATTATAATTATAAAAGAATATTGCAAGGAAATCAGTATAATCGTATAAAATTGGTATGACTACAAAATATTTAAAGGAATTGAGCATAATATGATTCAAGAATATTTCAAGGAATTAGTATAATGACTAAATAATTTCTAAAAAAATCAGTATAATTGTGGTAAAATTGGGATGACAAAAGAATATTTCGAGGAATTTAATATAATTGTTGGTAAAATTGTGATGACTAACTGATTAAGAACGGTCACAAGTGTTTTTAAATTTAATTAAATGGGGGTAACACCACCACAAAATTTATTTAGACTAGCATTTAAAATGGGAGGCAATTCTAATAAAATTTGTAAGCAAAAACATCAAAATAGGTATAAACAAAAAAATCAGAATTGCACTTAACAAATCATTTCTATCAATCCCCAAAACTTTATAAAGATGGTGTAATCCATGTTTGTTCTAAACAATTAATATTTCTAAACTAAGTTGAATTTGTGTCAAGATCAAGGAAAAGTATATCTAATGAATTGGATGTTTATTAACAACCTAAAATATCATAAAATAATGTAATGGCTAAATATAGCCACTTAAAAAATCTCTAAACCAAAACCTTATTTATGCTTGGAGTTTTTTTTGGAAATAACTTAAGTTTGAAAAAGATAAAAATATTAGAAGCAACTTGGAGAAAAATTGTGAATTCAGTTTTTCAAAAGTTGCTTATAGTCTAATGGACTATAAAAGCTTTATGTGCACTAAGTTAAAATGTTTTTAATAGAAGTATATATGGGGATAGTTTATGTCAAAAGAAACCAAGTTAGTTTGAGGGGTTGAGCTTAATTGATAAATATGTTGGTTTCTTATTGTGAAAACCCAAGTTTAAATCCCTATAGGGATATCTAATGTGAAATTCTAAGTTGTGACTCTTTGTCTTCAATTGTTGGCTTCTAATGTGGACAATATTTCTAAATAAAGTTGATTTTAAGTAGTGGCTCTTGGTCTTTCATAAGTGATTTCTAGAGTGTTCACTCGCAAAGAACTTGTGTTGGTCTCATGTTGATGCTTGTGTGAGAAGAATATTTGTAAACATATGCAATATAAAAAAAAAAAAAAAAAACCAAGCTAATGCCTTAAATGTATTATTGTTTCTTTAGTAGGTAGAGAGTTGTGTGTTATTAGGGTTAGGATTTCCAATGGTTTATTTCTCAAGTTGTTTCTATAAGAAGATTGAGTTTGTATTCCTTGTCAATACACAATATTTCTTCTCTCATGATGATGGTTTGGATGTTTAGACTCAAAACCTTGTGGTATATGGTGTCTTTCTAATGTGAATTTCATAAACATCTTAGGAGATAATAAAATATGCCAGTTTATCAAATGTTCCTACAACAAGTTTATGAGGAATAACTATGAAAATTGCTTGAAACTTTTCTAGGTAACAAAAGTTTTATTAAATGATATTAACAAGATATAAGGTACTTTCTTTTCAGGATTTGTACCATAGGCTTGAACATTTTGGGCACCATATATATCCACTAAGAGCTCCCATAATTTAGTTAATCCATTTATACAAGGGTGAGTATCTCTTCACCATTTGGTTGAAAACTTTTGAACTCTAGAAATGAAATTTATGTATACACAAATGATCACAAGTACATTTGAAGTCATTATGAATGGTAAATTTGAGATGATATGTCATTATAAAAGCATGACTTAAGTAAATTCAATTCATTGTAAAATTGGCATGTAAGATGTAAAATGTTCACTCTCAAGAATTTATTATAAGTGATTATATAATTAGTATATGCATTTTAACTATATCATTTAAAAGGTGTTAGATATTAATTTAATATAATTATTAAATTAGTATAGATATAGTATTTAAATATATTTAGGATATTGAAATATTTAAATAATATCTTTTATATCATATGAAGTAAAATCAAAAAAGTATTTAAGGATTACTTAACTAATTATTAATCCACCTCTTGTTATTGTTGTAATAAACACCATAATGGGTTTTCAAAACTCATGTTCACCACCTTGATATTCCTATTCATATGTGAATGATAAAATTTAGTTTAGTTCTTACTTTTTTCCATAGTCTTGTAAAAATGACTCACAAACTTCACATCTTGATTTGAAACTATGCTCCTTGGTAGCCCATGCAACTTACTATCTCCTAAAAGAATATATTGATAATGTGAGAAGCTCCACGTGTCTTTTGGGAATAAATAAAATTAGCTATCTTAGACATCCTATCCACCACAATAAAGATGGGCCATGCCTCCTCTGAGTCTTAGGTAACACAAAAACAAAATCCATGCCAATATCCTCCCAAGCTTTCTAAAGAAAACGACTAGTAATGTCCTATATTTTGACTTCCTCCTTTGGTATGTTGACAATTATGACATCTTTGAACAAAATTTTGAAGATGGGTCCTCATCTTGGGCCAATAATAATGCTTCTCTAGAAGACTTAAAGACATAACCAACCTAAAAATGTCCAATTAATTCTTGTTTGTGCTTCTGCCTAATCAAGTTCTCCCTTATTGACCCTTAGGGTATGCACACTTATTTTGTTTGAATAATAGCCCATCTTGTATCAAATAATCTAATCAAGTTCTATCTACTCAGGTGGTCACAATGCAACATCCCCATGTTTCCATGCCCCATTTTGAGTGATCAAAATAATTTAATAAATTAAGTTTAAGTTGTTTGAAATAACTTTATTCTATAAATAAAGTGCAATTACTATTTTATTATTCAATAAAAAAGCCTCTCAAGGTGATATTTTAAAATTAAGTTAAAATATGTGACTAAAGTGGAAGAAGAAATATTAAAATAATGATTAAAAGCAAATCAAATTAAAATAGTTCAAAAGGTCGCTTAATTTTTATTATTGAGGGGAAAAGTGAAATAAAAGAAATTATTTTAGTTGCACTAAAAGTGTTTATAAAAGGAGTTTTTTTGGAGAAAAGAGGGCATTCTTGGATTTTCATTTATAAACCCTAGTTTTGAGAAGTTGAACTTGGTTCAGTCTTTAGTAAAAGGACAAAAACCCTTTTGGAAAAATAAGTTTCCTAGATGAAAACCCACCTAGTTGGTTCTTGGCAAATTTATACAAGATTCAGAGTTGCTTAAATGGGTGATTACAGGGATTTGCAGAAAGATTTGTAAAGCAATTAAATAATTGATTTGGGAGTTTCTCCAAGTATTTTTAATATTTTCGATTGTGAGATTCATGAACGTATTTCTAGGAATGATTTACAAAATACAGGTGAAGGATTATTAATGGTTGAACAAGGACCAAATTAGGTCGTAGATTCTTTAATGCTCAAGCATATACACTTATTGAATTTAGTGAGGATGTTGTACCCTACAAGGAGGTGTCAGAACTAATATAAGAAACTATTGTTGAAGTAGAAGGGGATTTAATGGGCTTAGTTGCAACATTAAAGATAATTATTAATGCTCAACAAGGATTGCAAAATGCCAATAAGTGATATCAACCTTTTGGGAGAGTATTCTTGGTGAGTCCTAAGCAAACAAATCTCTTCACATTCCAAGCATCATATTTATTGGAATTTCTAAGCATAAAAATGTTGGTTGCTACCATGTGTAAGGAAGTCTTGTAAATTTTGTTGAAATATATTATAAGATGCAGATTATTATCAACCGCCCTATTTGGAACTAATGTTAGTTGCTACATTGTTGAGAACATGTTGCCTTTGAAGGGAAATGATTGGAAGGTTTTTAGAGTTTAAATATTATTTGCTCCTTATTCATTAAGTTTATACACTTGTTGAGGGGGGTGTCTAGTTTAGCTGGTGGCATGGTGACTGGTTTAAGTGAATCGCCCAAGTATTAGGGGTGTTTAGAGGGTGTTAAGCCCACTACCACCAATAAACTGGTATAACAAAGAAATTGAGCCATTCTAGGGGTCCAAGCTATCAATGAGAGCATCATTTTGACCTAGGTTTGTTTCATTGTGATATATTGGAGTTTAATTTGTATTCTAGAGTGGAATGATTCACTTTATCTAGCGCTACAATAATCCAAAGTGGAGATGGAAATCTAAAAGGGAGTTAAAGTGTATGTTGATTGCCAATTTGGGAGATGTTAATGCACAACAGGTTTGGAAGTCTCACTACTAATTGTCTAGTCCCTATTTGAACTTTCCCAATCTTCATAAATTTGTATTTTAGTCCTTGATAAAGTAAAAAATATTGTTTAACTCATTTTTTTGATACAATATATTGAAAGAGCATTGTCAATTTATAATAAAATATACCAAAAAAATTCTAAATTGGAAAATGTTAAAATTTTCATGTATTCCTCCATTATGTTATTGAAAATGATATTTGTTTATGGTTAGTCATCTATATTGCTCTCTGTTAAAACTTGCAAAAGTATATTAAAAGCAACAACATTTCAATTAAGATAATTTGTAAACATTTGAGGAAGGTAAACACAAGAAGAATTCAAGGAGGATGAAAGACTGCATAATGACTTTGGCATTTGTAGTACTATGGAGACTCATCATGGTGATAGTATTTAGGAAGAACATAAAGAGTGCAATCTCATGGGGCTAGAGGAACAATTTTCTCATGATGGTATGTTTTCTACTTTGGATCAAAATCATAGGGTGATAGATTTAACACTTTAAAAATCACCACAAAGTGTTTGGAGTCATCATGGGTAAGAGATTGGTTGTGTGGAAAGTATTCTTCCTTGTGAAGGAGCTTCGAGCATCACCAAGAGATCTCTAGATGAAGTTGACATGAATACCATGAAAGAAGAATGATGGAGCTACTTGGTTGTTGATATTCTTTGAAAAAGTCACCAACAAAGTATGTTGGAGATTAGTGGTGACATGAGGAATGAACTAGGAGGATTATTGGTCAAAATTTCAAACTTAGTGTGCCTATCATGATTCAAATCAACCACCATATGATTTCCTTTATGTTGCCTTAGTTCTTGGCATCCTAGGTCCTATAGCCATTATCTCAATTTTGCAATTGATATTGTCCCCTTTATACTCATAAAAATCATCATCGAAATGTTAGAAGTTGTTTCGTTTCATGCCTCAGTTTGTAAAACTTGGTTGGCTTCCAAAGGGGTTAGTCAATGTCATGCCCCCTAATTGGGAATGTCCTAAATTTTCCCTAAATCCTTAATTTTTAAATAAAAAAATGAGTTAGAGAATACCTTTCACCTGATTGAAGCCCTACACACAAATTAGCAACCATTTACCACAATCACACTAATTAACATATTATAATCATTTACCACAATAATACTAATTAACATATTATCATAATTAAATATTATTAAACCCATGGCCAAATTACTAATCCAATCACAAAGAATTTAATATCCTTGGAGGGATCGACCATATGAGAGCATGGGAGAACGTGACTTGATGGGGGTGCCTAGGACCCTTTCTACCCTAGGCGCAAGAGCAGATGTCTTGGCCTCTACCTAGGAGGTGTCCCCTTTCTATTATCCCTCATCTTCTCAATCATTACCCTTTCTCTATGATTTGACCTCTTGTGCTGGTTCACCATGATGGAGGGGTGAGATTACAATTTATGCCCTAAAAATGCCATCTCCTAGGCCCAAGGCATTGTACCATTGGTATCGCAAATGGATACCCCCTGGTTTCCTTGGGACTACTTAGTCCCCCATTATAGAACACATTGGTTCTCCCTTATAGGACACACTGGTCCTCCATTATAGGACGTTTGGTCCTCCATTATAGAACACATTGGTTCTCCATTATAGGACACTTGGTCCTCCATTATAAAACACATTGGTTCTCCATTATAGGACACTTGGTCCTTCATTATAGAACACACTGGTTCTCCATTATAGAGGTGGCGTACCTAGGATCTAGGCCCCCTTCGATGTATTCCTTTTGCAAATCTCCCCTCTTCTATCATAGTTAAAATATGTACATGGTAATTTAATCAAATTCAGATTTGCAAATAATCATATCAACAACACATTATGAACTATGAGGGTGCTATCATATAATATGTATAATGATATGCATGAAACCTTGATCCTATTTAACAATGCATTATATCAGATAATTATTCCATCATAAATGCATTAACTTACAATACAAACTGAATATCTCATTTGTTTGCAGATCTCTTCTTCCCCCAGTCGACGTTATGTCCTTTACACTCAAAAGATATTGTTAGGGTGGATCAATAGGTAAGAATCCCTTATCCATAATTATATTAAAGCATCATTATTTATAAGGCTCAATAATTGCTGCAAGCATCATTATTGCATAATTGTACATCATGTCTATATATATATTATATTAATCTATATATATAATTATACTTAATTGTTTTCAATCTTCCCATAATCACTTTGTATGAATTATAGATCATAATTAAACAATTACATTATATTCCTACGTAAGTGCCTTACTATAATATGTATATATTAATTTATTATTTTGCAATCACAAATAATTATACTGGCTGATATAGTGGAATCCATAATTATGAAATCATAGATTAATTTATACTAACTGCATTAGTCAACCTGCTCTTTTCCTTTCTTTCCCTATCGATGCCTCACTTGTTTTGGATTTCTTTGTCTTTATATGTCCTGATAGTTATTCAAAGGTCAAAGGTCGTGCCTTTTGGAGAGATGTATTTCTTGGTATATCATGATCACACCTTTTTACTTAATCGTGGTTGTTGCTATAATTATCGCTACTGTTCTAATGGTAATTAATATGCTTACTATTGTCTTAGTGATTAATATGCCTTCTTATTGGGAATTGATGCCTTAGGATTATTATTTATTTATTTAACTAAGGCATAGTCATATTCAAATTATATTAGTATCTTGTGAGTATTATTTTTATTATTATGATATTTGTATTATAATTATAATATTATTTGTGATAATTATAATTATAATAAATATTTGAATTGCAATTATTTATGTTTTTTGACATTTATTCCAATTCTTCATATTCTAGTGTTATAGTTTTGGGGGCATGCTAGTCAAACCTTGTCGGGAGCTGATGAAGTTTCAAAACCTTTGTCCCAAGCGAAAAACTCATTTGTGTTGTTCTCAAAGCATTCGGCTCACCTCTTCTTATATTTGGAATTCTTAGAGAAAATTGTGTTGGCTTTTCACTAGCTTTTCAAAACCTTGTCAAAAGCCAACAAGTTCTCAAAACTGTATATATATATATTTCCAAAAAGGTTCATGTTTGAAGGTCTCAAGAGTTTAAAGGAAAGATAAAAGCGGAAGATAAAGATTGCATCGATATTCAAGGTAGTTCTAAAAACAGTTTCGGAAGTCGACAAGGTTTTCAAAGCCATCCTAGATTCCAACAAGAGTTCTCTCAACCATTTCTCACTTTGAAGGATGACTTTTATAAGAAAAAAATAGCAACTGTTTGAAGCAGTTAAGTCAAATGTTCCTTCGAAAAAACATGTTCTCAAAACCATATCGGGAGTCATTGTAGTTATAGAGACCATTGGAAATTTCAACAGAGCAAAATTTGAGGACAAAGTACATGTCAGAGGGAGATGAAAGCTAGCACGCGCTAACATTTAAGGCACCACTAATATAATTTCAAAGCCTAAAGAACATAAATTGCTTACCTATTAATTGGAATTTCTATCCCAATTGGTTTCATTCTACAAAGTAGTTATTTGAGGAAGGCGAGCACAAATAACTAGATTTGTGGGCATAATTGGGAGACATTGTTGAGTATCGATCATCCTCTACGAAGTTGTTCATTCCATTTGCGGTTGAAGGTACACAATTTCTAAACTCGCTTGTGTGAAAGGTTTTGTGATAAGTCACAAGATTTCATGAGTATTTGTACCTCCCAAAACTATTCACTCAAAATCAAAATTCCGTTGGATATAATTGATTATGTGATTAGTGAATTGATTAAATTTCTTAGCAATCTCTTCTCTAGCAAGATGAAGTACAAATATTTGGGTTATGCACACCTTTCTAGGTTGGAGAGCACACTCTTGGAAATTGGAGATACAAAATTAGGGCACGTGGATTTGAAACATTTCACCGAAAGAATGGGCATAGAGAATCAACCTCCCATTACACAAAGGTTGATTGAGAGTGGATTATTACAAGTTGTTGACTTCCCAATTGTTGTGCAATGCCTAGATTTGGTGATTGAATGTATAAATCATTATGAACCTCAAACAAGAGAAGTAAAGATGTAGGATAACATGGTGATCACCAAGCCTGATAGGGATAACTTTCAATCGTTGCTGAGATTACCTCAAAGAAATGAGTACACAGATTTAGACATTATCATTTCATATCAACGTTTGCTAAGAAGAAGAATCATTGCCTTAATATGATAGCTAAACAATGGTTGGCAATTTTAAAGAAAGGGAAATCTTAGTTGCCCAAGAATTTGCATAGGTCCCACTTCATGAATGAAATTGGTAACATGATCATGTTATTACATAGACTAATTGGCAACGAAGATGCACATAACTTTGAGTTTTGGATGTATTTCTTTATTGTTATCATTTGTCATGGACAACAATACATTGATTGGGCCCATATATCAACAATCAACTCCATAGACAAATAACACATTTGAAAGCCAACAAACATTTTTACATGTCATCATATTTGTTTTATGCCATTGCAAGTATGAGAGCTTGGCCGAGATTGAGAATTGAGGGGGAAGTAGGTGAGGATACCCCAATTTATGATTAATACTCTCAACTTCAATTGTACCCCAATTTATGATTACTACTCTCAACTTCAATTGTAAAATAGTTATAGACACTTCAGGAGGGTAAACGATGTATTTATAATGCTAGTTGTTAGAGAATTGCAATGTGACTCGAGCATGCGAATCTCCCCAGAAGCTGCCTAGTTGATTAATGTATATGGGAGCTTTTTCATCCAATTTTAGAGGTTCAGATATATTAGAATTGTCGGATATGATGGTTTCCTGTGTAAGTTGCCAAAGTATGTCAACAATAGATTCGTGTTGATTGAGGTGTGTCGGCAAATCAAAGAATTAAACAAAAGGTGTAAGGAGAGGAAGAAAACTAGTGTTCCTTTTCCTATTGGACTTTCATTTTACCGATGTAGGTCTTCATCATATGACTCGAGTATAGAAAGGGATATGGTCAAATATAAGCTACAATTCTTTGATTTTAACTTCCCTTTTGATAGCAAAGATTTTGTAAGAAATAATTTGCAGCTAGGCTCGAGTTTTTTCATGTACCCGAGCTAGAAGATTATTGGGCTCATTGTGATAACAAAGAAGAAGAGACTGGATGTGTCTAACAATGAGGCATGTTAGGATGTATAACCTGAATTGGAACATCCTAGACATCGATTATGATGAGTTTGATCTAGTAGATCAAGTTTACCTTGATCACATACAAGCAATGTTGATGTTGCCTTTCAATTGGAACAATAGAGAGCTTGTGAACATTAAGGAGAGAACAACAATAGTGATAAGGAGAACCAAGGATTGGATAATCAAGAGGATCGTAGAACCTCCCAATTCAAAAGCCATGACAACTACAAAGGATGTAGAGAAAGGAGAATTCAGTCAAGTATATTTTGTCCCCATTCATACTACTTCTATTGCAACAAATTCTCATGTAGCTAGGGGAGGGGATGGAGATGAACCACCAAAAAGGGGAACCACAAAATACCTATGGGGAAGTTGTTAGAGAGAAAAGGAAAAAAAATGAATTACTTGAAGCAGTAGTAGAGGAGACTGTGGAGGTATCATCCTCTAATTCTCAAGAGGATATTCCCCAATCACCTCCTCATTCTACTCATGATCAATCTCCTCCCTTAACCCAGAAATAAAGAAATTTTGACACCCCTCTCATTAGTAGATCACTGCAATTCACCCCTCCTATAGCCCTAGTGCCTTGGTTACTGTGACATAGAAAATTGGACCCTCTTGAGAAAAGAGACAATTTCACGTCTAATTGCACCCACTTTTGAATATCTTTACACTATTTATTCTTCAAAACAACATTTATAGGCCCCTAAGACCCATTATTTTTGATCTAGAGGCCCATTTCACCTGAGAAATCACTTAAAACTCGACAAACAACACTCAACTCTTTAATACCCAAAAACCCACCTTCAAAAATTAGTAGTTGGACCCATTCGCCACCTTGGGTGAATGAGTCCCCTCTGGTGGGACCCATTCACCAAGGGTGGCGAATGAGTCCCTTTTGAGGGAAAATTCAATTTGAGCGGGAATTTAATTAATTCAACTTAAATTTTGGTGAATGTCGACCTCTTAGGTCTAATAACGGGAAAATTAGGTGTTGTTGCTTATAAATACTCATTTTTATTCATTTTTCACATCTTTTAGTCATTTCACAAAAGCAATTTCTAAAGTCAAGTCTTCTACAACAAGTTTTATGAGTAAAGTTGAAGTTTTAGGGTAGCAAACTAGGGTTTTTACAGGGCTTGAAGCTCACTTCTTGGATCAAAGTTCAACATTGCAAAGAGTTGTTGATGGATGCCTATGGTGAATCATGGAGAAATCTAGGTTGAGGAGATGCAACTAGCCATCAAATCACACCTAAAGACTTGTTTTCAAAGTGATTCCATCTTCCATTGCTTCTCTATCTTCAGATTAAGGTGTTTATTTCATTCACATTCCATTTGCATGTTATTTTGTCTCTATTTTTGACATGTGAGATTTCTAGCGTTGAGATCTTGCATCATTCAAATCATATTTGCATGTCTTATTCTTGCACAATAGAATAGGGTTTTTGACATACTTAAGATTTTCCTAGTCTTTAACACATCTAAGGCTAGGGTTTTATGTAGATTTTTATTCATTTAAGGTTTGATTACCCAACTTGGGGTTTGACCAAGGAAAACCCCCCATTAGACAACCAATTTTAAGCTGTTTTGCAGAAATTTTCCGAGATCCTGACTCAGGTTTTCGTAAAAAATTGCTGTACAGGTGTCAAGGTGCAGAATAGAGATTTGAAGTAGAAATTTGAAGGTGGACTAATTCGCCAGGCATGGTGAATGAGTCCCTCTTGAGATGCCATTTTCAGTCAGATGCAGATCTAGACACCTAGTTGACAAAAAACAACTCTTGTGCAAAAAAGCCCCGACCTTAGACTGATTCGCCCAAGGTGGCGAATGAGTCCCGTCAGCCCAAAAATAGGTCTTGTCAGATTTCTAAATTGTTTTTCATACTTCTTCAGCTTCCTAGGTGCACTTGCTCAGGGATTTAGCCTTCTGTTCAGTTTAAAGCACATTTTTGTTCATCTTTTCAAGTCTCTTGCAAACACCATTGTGTTTTCAAACATTGCATTAATCTTAGGTTTTGCATCCATAATCTCTCAATTTCATAGTTTAGTTGCATTTTAGTCCTAATTACATCACACATTTCCTAATTTGAATGAACTAGCTAGATTCTTTGGCCCTTTCTCTCTCCTTTTAGGTGAAAAACCCTAGAAGTGCTAGAAAGACCTAGAGAGCCAAAAATCTATGGTTCATTTTGGTGAACCTGCATATTGAACATATTAGCTTTCTGATTCCTTTTGCATCTTGCATCTTAGATTTCATTTACATCAACATTCAATTAGGGTATTGTTTTGTTTTTGCATTAGTGAAAACATCATTTAAAGTTCATTATTGCATATTATTTCATTGAATCATTCCAAAAGATTTGCATTTTCAATCCGTTTCTTCATTGTTGAAACCTGATAACCTTTAGAAAACTCCAAAAAAAAATCAGAAAAATCCAAAAAAATACTTGCCCTGGGACTCATTTGCCACCTTGGGCAAATCAGTCCCTCTGCAGTTTTTGCATAAGAATTTATAGATTTCAGTTTCCTGCATTGCACATTTATGTTTTCTGCAGTTTCTCTTTTGTTATAGTTTAGTTATTTTTTGTTTCCTTAACATACTTTTATTTTCTTTCATGGCATTTATGGATAGTCTTAGATTTTTGCAAATTTCCTCTTCAGTATTTGTTCCTAGTTCTTTTAGATCAAATTCATCGAAAAATAAAAACACAAAGACTGAAACATCACAACAACCTTTCAAACAAATGATTCAATTTAGAAACATCTCATCCAAGCCTCTTAGTAGTGATGAGGTTGACAAGTTGGATGAAGTTCTTCAGGACTTCCTCTCACTCACTTCATCCTCCAATGCTTGCAATGAGAAACCTAATCCGCATGACAATAATATATCCCTCAAACCTTTTCGTTGTGATGACTTTGACTTGTTAGATGAAACCCTTTAAGACTTCATCTCGAATAAGTCATCCACTATGGTTTGTTATGCCAAACCCACTATAACGAATGCTAACACCTTTGATGTTAAACAACTTAAACCAATTCATGATAACCTTCCTCTCAAGCCTTTTAGTCGTGATAACTTGGACTTGTTAGATGAATCCCTCTAGGATTTCATCTCACTCAAATCATCCACTAAGGCTTGTTGTGAGAAGTCTACAACTAAGGATGTTAATGTGATTCAACCTCAACTCATTCTTTACCCACCCTCGCATAAACTCCATCCTTCCAATAAACCTGAGTACACTCTTTACCCACCTAAAACCAATGTGTTGCAACAATCAAGTAATGTTACTGTTGCTCACACATATAATACCTAAATCAATTTGCAACCGCCGCAACCAATCCCACCCTCTTTACCTTTACCCAATCCGCCTAGTGCTCCTTGTTACCTCCCACACACAAAGGAGTATGATCTTGTTGAACAATTAAAGAATATTCCTGCAAAGATTTCCCTTTGGGATTTACTTTAGAAGTCCCCCAATTATCACACTATTCTTCAAACCGCTTTACAACAAATTGTTATTCCTCCTGGTACAACTTTGAATGATGTAGCAGCTCTAATCCATGGAATGAACCAAGCCAATCTAGATATTACTTTCCATCAACATGAGCTCCCTTCTTTAGAGTTGCAAAAACAAAATGAAGCCTTTATGATAATTGCTCAATTCAATTGCATAAGTATTAAACAAACCCTTATCGATAATGGTTCTTCCCTCAATGTGTGTAGTGTGAATCTTCTTGATCGATTGTGTGTTGATAAGTCACAAATAATACCTGATTTTGTATCCATTCAAGGATTTGATAATACAACAAAGCAACCGCTCAGTATAATCACTTTACCTATTACAGTTGGAGTGGCTACTTTGCAAACTCCTATTCATGTCATGCCTTATGATCTCTCGTATAATCTTCTTTTAGGCAGACCATGGATTCATGAGATGAATGCACTGACTTCAACCCTTCATCGTATCATGAAATATGCCTATAACAATCACATTTATCAAGTTGACATAGACCCCGAGCTTGAAAGTTGCTTGCACCTTGAAAAAGGAGCTACAAGTCGTCTGAAAACATTAATTCCAACATCCAACATAGATCCTCTTGAAATAGAACATAATGATGAAGAATCGACATCTAAATTATTTGGTGATGATTGGCGATCTTTAGAATTCACACCTTCATTCATTGGCGAATACATAATCACACAAAAGACATATGAGAAACACGACCAACCAACAATCATGTTAGCTCAAAATTCTGAACAATCCTCTCAAATATCTATCTCTTCTACTTTGGAAGAAAATGCAACATACACTACAAATTTTGATGAGATAGATTATCAATCTCTGCCTAATCCGAAAGAAATGGAACGAGTTTATGGAAAAGGCTATGAACTCGTGAAACATTTAGGATATACTGGAAAAGGATGTGGAAAACATGAACAAGGCATTCGTGTTCCTATCAAACCTAATACGTAGGAGACAAAAACCAGATTGGGATACTCCTTTTCTAAAACGAAAAAAGCTAATCAGTGACCATCTTTAAACATCAACGCCATTACATGTCAACCAAAACACCAACTTACAATCAAACATCTTGAATTACTTGATATGAACGTCCCACCATCGTGGAAGTATGTGGATAGTGATGACACTTTGAAACATATGTTAGGAGTCTATGATAACACATCCTCTACTACTTTCATGAAAAGTCTTCCTTGTGCCATGATTGTTACCAAGCAAGAAGAAAGTGATATCATTGAACAACACTATGAGTCTGAAGCTCCTCAATCCAATGCACTCTCTTTAGGAGATACAATTGATGTGCCAATGGACATTGATGATAAAGACAAAGTTATTAAAATTGGGAAGTGCCTTGATGATGAAGAACAAGAAGACACTACAAGTTTACTTCATGATTTTCCTAAAGTTTTTGCTTGGAAATATTCTAACATGCCAGGAATTGACCCGAAAATTGTGACACACAACATCATTCTTGCTGAAAATGCTAAAACCGTTCATCAAAAGATAAGAAAATGCACCCTAACATAGCCTTGCATGTTAAAGCAAAGCTTGAAAAACTCTTTGATGTAGGCTTCATTCGACCTATTGATTATTCTCCTTGGATCTCAAACATTGTCGCAGTCGCTAAACCTGATAGTCGTATTAGGATATGTACGGATTTTTGTGACTTGAATAAAGCTTCCTTAAAAGGCGACTTTCCGCTTCCTAATATAGACATGATCATGGATTCAACTGCTGGACATGCTTTGTTGTCATTCATAGATGGATTTTCTGGCTACAATCAAATATTTATTAATCCTCAAGATCATACAGAACTGCCTTTACAACTGTTTGGGGAACATTTTTTTGGGTTATGATTCCTTTTGGTTTAAAGAACGCCGACACAACTTATCAACGAACAATGACATTGATCTTTCATGATTACATCCACAAAATTTTGGAAGATTATGTTGACGATATCCTAGGTAAATCCTTAACACGCCAAGATAATACAAATGTTCTTCAAAAAATATTCGAACGAATATGACAATATAATATGCACTTAAATCCGAAAAAGTGTCTTTGGTGTAGACAATGGTAAACTTTTAGGGTTTGTCATATCTCATAGATGCATAGAGGTGGATACAAAGAAAATTGATGCAATCATTAACATGCCACCTCCTAAAAACATTTCTCAATTAAGAACATTACAAGGTCTAATTCAAGCTATTCGTCATTTTGTTGCATCTTTAGTCGATCGCACATTACCTTTCACACATCTTAAAAAGGGTGTACCTTTTGATTGGGATGAGGATTGTAAACAGGCTTTTGAGAGTTTAAAGGACTACATGGCAACTCCACATGTTTTAGAACCCGTCGTGCCAAACAAACTGTTCATCTTATACATTGCCACATCAATCCATGCTCTTTCAACATTATTGGCTCAACAAGACGATAATCACAAAGAGCATCCTGTTTATTACATTAGCCAAACCTTAATTGATTATGAAATTCGATACTCACCAATTGAAAAACAATGTTTAGCTCTTGTATTCGCTACTAGTAAATTGCGACATTATTTACTAAATGCTGAAATACAAGTCATGACAAAATTTGATCCTCTTAAACATCTTTTCAACAAAACAGATCTTTCTGGCCACTTAGCTAAGTGGGTGATGTTGTTAACTAAGTTTGACCTTAAGTTTGTTTCACTAAAAGCAATCAAAGGACAAGCTTTAATCGATCACTTAGCTGATGCTCCTTCTCCTCTCACTTTACCTAATCACGACTCCTTTCCTGATGATAATGTCTTAACCGTTGATATTAAAACATGGGAACTGTATTTCGATGGATCTAAGTGTAGAAAGGTTTTGGTGTTGGAGTAGTATTGATTCCACTTGATGGACAACCTCTTCCCTTGTCTTATCGATTATATTTCCTATGCACAAGTAATACAGCTGAGTATGAGGCATTAATTGCGGGTTTGCGAGCCGCTTTAACAATGAATGATAAACATATTAAGATCTTTGGTGATTCGCAATTAGTTATCAAACAAATTAATGGTACATATCAAACTAAACATGATAAATTATTAAAATATAGGGATCTTACAATGAAACTGTTCGAGAAGTTTGAATCATTCACCATTGATAACATCCCACAAAAAGACAACTGACATGCAGATGCAATGGTGAGTGCGGCCTCTCTTACATCCCCCCTCAATCCTTCAACAACCTTCACTTTTGTTATTCATCCCATCATGAAACCTTCGATTGACACTGAATTAGAAGACATTTTAGCAAACACTCACGATGACTCGTGTGAATGGTATGATACAATTTATAGCTATTTAAAAGATGGTACCATTCCTGACCCTACAACGACAAACACTCGAAAACGTTTACGCAAATTGGCAGCTAAATATGTGATTCTTGCGGATGTGTTAAATAGAAGATCCTTTAATGGTCTCTTACTAAGGTGTCTTAAGGATTCTCAAATCCCTATAGCACTCGAACAAGCTCATGTTGGTGCCTGTGGAGGACATTTTGGAGGACGAATGTTAGTGCAAAAACTTATCCGTATGGGTTATTATTGGTGAAATATGGAGAAATATTGCTTCGCTTACGTTAAACGATGTCACAAATGTTAAGAGCATAGTAATTTGATTCATGCTCCTAGTTCTGAGCTTTGTGCCCAAGTACCTATTTGGCCGTTTTCAGTGTTGGGGTTGGATCTTATTGGAAAAATTTCACCTCCCTCTTTTGCTGGACACACCTTCATCATCGTCGCAATAGATTATTTCACAAAATGGGTGGAAGCTATTCCTCTCCGTTCTACCACTGCTGAAGTAATTTGTCGTTTCATTTTGGAACACATAATTGCTCGCTTTGGACTCCCTTCTACACTCATTATAGATAATGGAACCCCCTTTAAGAATAACAAAGTCCAAAAATTTCTTGCAACGTTCAACATTCAACAACGCTTTTCCACACCGTATTATCCACAATCTAATGGACAAGCTGAAAATACTAATAAGCTCCTAGAACAAATCCTAAAGAAAACTATCAACAAACATCATAAGGATTGGCATACACAATTACATTATGCGCTTTGGGCTTATAGAACGAGTGTTAGATTGTCCACAGGAACTACACCGTATAATCTCGTTTATGGCACCGATGGGATTATGCCTTTGGACTTAGAAATTCCTACATTACGAATTAATCTCCAAGACATTATTGATGATACCACTTATAATGAACAACACTTGCACCAACTCGAGATGCTCGATGAAAAGCGTATTAACGCTCTTGAACATCTGTAAGCTTACATAAAAAAATTACAACGTAAACATAGCTCGCATGTCATTCCTCGAACGTTTCGTAAGGGTGATTTTGTTCTTGTTGAGAATCAACGCAATACCAGTGCCGACAATGAAGAGAAAGATAAATTCAGCCCTAATTGGTTAGGACCTTACATAGTTGATACCAATTATGGGTCTGGTGCTTATGTCTTAACAAAGCTTGATGGGACACCCCTTAAGGAACCTATTAATGTCGTGCATTTGCATCGGTATTATCTCTAGCCTCTTCAAATAGTATGATTGTTAAAGCAATGTTGTTTAAAGTTATTTGATTCTAAGTAACTTTCATGTTGCTTCGTTCTTGACAACTAATCTTGTGTTTGTCTTAAGCACTAAGGCAATTATTTAAGTACATTTTATAATTACTTTAGGTGTCATACTATTCACTCTTGTGTTATGTTAAATTAGATCCTTACAGGTGTATTTAATCTAACATAATTCTTTAATCAACAATGTTGTATCTATAGTAAAACTGAAATATGTTTTATATTAGATCACATCAATCTTGTTATATCATGAAGGCATTAATTAAATACTTTTACCATAAGTCATTTAATTAATCACATTGAATTTAACATTCATACACATTGAGACAGATCATAATAAACATCAAGTACGCATGTCTATATATATCAAAGTTTTATACATATCATCATCATATACACAATCACCAAGGTCTGTGAGAACTGGACCCCTCGGGATCTGGCACTCAAGATCTGGGCCCTTAACGTCGTGAGACAGTCGTGTGTGATCATGATCGCGAATTGCCGAGCCTTAGTGCATACTACAGACCTTGTAATCGACCAACAACCACCAGACATTCCTTTGCCATCTAATCCCTCTTTGCTCGTACTTGTGCTAGCTTTGCATGCAGTCTCTCAACCTCTGCGGAGGTCCGCGATGACTGTGCTGCACTCTTAGATCGACAGAGTCGTCTCACATTCTCGTACGCTACCCGTAGCCTCGCGAAAGGTCTGAGCGACTCTGGCTCCTCCTCCGTGATTGGTGGGGGTATGTAGTCAGGATCTATCTCCTCCTCGTCGATGGATGCAAGCACTATCTCTACTGTAGCCTGGTGATATAACTCTCGCTAGTCTCTCGTCGCTCTTGCAAGATAGACAAAATACACAATCAATAAACATCATCACGGTATATATATATATATAATCGAAAACATAACTATACTCAAGTACATGCGTAAAATAAAAAATATCATCACCTATGTCTCCAAGTACATGAGGAATGCTAACCTCATTCTCTCTAGGGGGCATAGAGGATGTGCTAGCCTCTCTTTGACTCTGGATGCCGATGTCTGTTGTAGCTACTACACGTGATTTGGTCTTGTAAGTGTGTGAGGAATCTCCATGCTCGTATTGATCCTCATTCGCTACCTCATCACTCTCACTCAGGGGTGGCTCCTCCTTGTAATACTCATCCTCCTCGTAATCCTCCTCATCATCCTCTCCTCCATCCCAGTCCTCATAATTGGGATCAGCCTCTGCCTCATACTTGTCATCGATCACATCAATAAATATATCTGATGGCATGTATCGTACATCCTCTACTCTCTCCTCTGGCTCATCCCCCTCATCTGGTGCTGGTCCTGCATCACCTATAGGGACATCCATGGGGAACACAGGAGCTAGTCGTGTCACTGATCACCACTCCTCGTGCTCATATGTGCTACCAACATCATCAATGTCGGCGACTAGGGGCTGATTGTGATCTGAAGCATCAGAATCACTCTCACGAACATGATCTATAGTCAGTCGAACAATATCACCTGGCCTTTGGGCACTCCGCATTGATTGCCTAATGAAGTGGCACACCCTCGGTGGTGTCTGCACCTGCCCAAACTGTTGCATGACTCGCTCGTAATAGAATGACCGTACAATGTAGTCATGCCTCCCAGCTAGAAATCTGTCCATCTGCATCCTCCTCAGCTGTCCAGTGGGATCTGGCCACTATAGAGTGAGTAGATAAGGTCTCCATAGGATCTCGTCCTCCTCTACCTAGTCAAACCTCACCCTCCAAAAATGTAAATCTCTGTACTGCCACAAGCGTCGTAGAGGATATCTGAATGCTCGTGGATATCCTACAGCTATAGCACAAGGGAATCCGATAGGCCTGGTGCATGTGATATGCTCGAGGCACCACACATGCAGAAGCGTGCAGTGCACCATACTGTCGATCTCTCGAAATACAAATTTGCCAAGATCATAATATAAGTGTGCTAGGATGCAACGACCCCATACATAGACTGTCATGTGCTTGTACATCCCTCAAATCAAATGTACTAATCCTTCATCTAAGTGTGCCGCTTGTCCATTAGGATTGAGAACAAGAGCCACTGTGTGCATCATAATCCGTCTAACAATAGGAGCTCACGAATATAGAAGCATGGGAAGCTCGATCTGCGCTCTAACTTGCTCCTCATGAACTGGTCCACCAAGGCAATACTACATATCCACCCTCTTCTTGTGGAATGATCGATCCCCTCGAAAGCATACCCGCTCCCCCCGAATAGGTACTCAAAGAATGCGGTGTACATCCTTGAGAGTGATGGTCATCTCCCCAGTCAGAAGATGAAATGTACAAGTATCGACATCCCAATGCTTGCACAGGGCCATAAGCATGGTGTCATGGTATCTCATCGGTGGCATAAGATATACCCAATAGATACCTATTGACTGTAAATGCTCTGTCTTTGCTGCCGATATCGCTGGAGCATGATCTCTTAGAAAGGTAAGTTGTCTTCCCCCTAGCCGCTGTCGCGACCGGGCGGGCACCTATCAAAATCATCACAAAATGCTCTAAAATTCATCTAATATCTTCAATTTTCACATATTTCATCATGCAAATGTGCTAAAGTAAATCTAGCGTGTTTTTGCAATGACCCTAGACACTTTAGAACCCTTTTGGGACACTTTGCGAAGAAATGACACTTTGCAAACAAAAAGGACACTTTGCGAACAAATGGGACACTTTGCGAAAAAAGGGGATGCTTTGCGAACTTTTTTTCCAAGACCCTAAATTACCCTATCCATGCATTAAAAATCATTCAATTATTACAAAATCACAATGCGACAGTTGCAGAATCAACTCACCTCATAATACAGATCGTTGTGCGCCACCTGCTCTCCTAGCATATCCAGTCGTGATGGCCTATAATCCCGTCTACTAAGCATTTTCTCCTCTCACTCGTCACTATCAAGCTACAAGAAGGTAAAGTGAATAGTAAGTGACAAATTACTCCTTTTTACCTCTTTTAATCCATTTTCATTTCTTTTTACTCATGCATTAAAATAGGTTTATTTTCTCTCATGAATTAATAAGGTATCTGCTCTTCAAATCAACATAACGAGAGCTAGGGTAATCCGTTTTCGACGCCGTTTAATACGTTGGAATCATGATTTCGCACCCGCAATCATCATTTGTCTATCGTTATGTGGCATGGTACTTGGAAATGCCCTACGGTATGATTTTATTATTCAATGTGGCTAGATTGCTACCTTGATTCCACCTACGTAAAGCAAGCAGAATCAAGGGGGGGCATACATCTACCCTTGAATTGGATTCCTAGGAAGTAGATAAAAGGATTTTTGGACAATTAACGAATGTGTGTTGTAGGATGCGGTTCCTAATGTTGTGGTTTTGCAGACAACTCCATTGGGGGCTTCGTTCTCGTCTTTTGAATGAGTACCCTTTTATAAAGTGCACTGTTTAGAGTCCTTTAGCTTACATATGCACATAGTCATATGGGCGCTAAAGTGGGGCCTAAATGTGACGTAGAAAATTGGACCCTCTTGAGAAAAGAGACAATTTCACGTCTAATTGGACCCACTTTTGAATATCTTTACACTATTTATTCTTCAAAACAACATTTCTAGGCCCCTAAGGCCCATTATTTTTGATCTAGAGGCCCGTTTCACCTAAGAAATCACTTAAAACCCGACAAACAACACTCAACTCTTTCATATCCCGAAAACCCACCTTTAAAAATTAGTAGTTGGACCCATTCACCACCTTGGGTGAATTAGTCCCCTCTGGTGGGACCCATTCGCCAAGGGTGACGAATGAGTCCCTTTTGAGGGAAAATTCAATTTTGAGCGGGAATCTAATTAATTCAACTTAAATTTCTGGTGAATGTCGGCCTCTTAGGTCTAAATAACGAGAGAATTAGGTGTTGTTGCTTATAAATACTTATTTTTATTCATTTTTCACATCTTTTAGTCATTTCACAAAAGCAATTTCTAAAGTCAAGTCTTCTACAACAAGTTTTATGAGTAAAGTTGAAGTTTTAGGGTAGCAAACTAGGGTTTTTGCAGGTCTTGAGGCTCACTTCTTGGATCAAAGTTCAACATTGCAAAGAGTTGTTGATGGATGCCTATGATGAATAATGGAGAAATCTAGGTTGAGGAGATGCAACCAGCCATCAAATCACACCTAAAGACTTGTTTTCAAAGTGATTCCATCTTCCATTGCTTCTCTATCTTTAGATTAAGGTGTCTATTTCATTCACATTCCATTTGCATGCTATTTTATCTCTATTTTTGACATGTGAGATTTCTAGCGTTGAGATCTTGCATCATTCAAATCATATTTGCATGTCTTATTCTTGCACAATAGAATAGGGTTTTTGACATACTTAAGATTTTCCTAGTCTTTAACACATCTAAGGCTAGGGTTTTATGCAGATTTTTATTCATTTGAGGTTTGATTACCCAACTTGGGGTTTGACCAAAGCAAACCCCGCATTAGACAAACAATTTTAAATTGTTTTGCAGGAATTTTATGAGATCTCGACTTAGGTTTCCGTCAGAAATTGTTGTACAGGTGTCAAGGTGTAGAACAAAGATTTGAAGTTGCAAAAATTTGAAAGTGGACTAATTCGCCATGCATGGTGAATGAGTCCCTCTTGAGATGCCATTTTTAGTCAAATGCAAATCTAGACATCCAATTGACAGGAAACAACTTCTGTGCAAAAATGCCCTGACCTGGGACTGATTCGCCCAAGGTGGTGAATGAGTCCCAATCAGCCCAAAAACAGCGTTTGTCAGATTTCCAGATTATTTTTTAGACTTCTTCAGCTACCCAGGTGCACTTGCTCAGAGATTTAGCCTTATGTTCAATTTAAAGCACATTTTTGTTCATCTTTTCAAGTCTCTTGCAAACATCATTGTGTTTTCAAACATTGCATTAATCTTAGGTTTTGCATCCATAATCTCTCAATTTCATAGTTTAGTTGCATTCATATCATTCCATTTAGTCCTAATTACATCACACATTTCCTAATTTGAATGAACTAGCTAGATTCTTTGGCCCTTTCTTTCTCCTTTTAGGTGAAAAACCCTAGAAGTACTAGAAAGTCTTAGAGAGCCAAAAATCTACACTTCAGTTACAACAAACATTGTTAGAGAAGATGAAGGTTGTGGAATTGAATATTTGAATTGATGATATCGTTTCAAGCTTGTTGCAAAGGACTCCTCAACCTAAGAAATTGAAAACTATTTCAAGGTTGATGACTGATTCTACCTTTGGGGGTATGTATGGTTAGATTGCTCATCCTTCCGCCCAGAAGAGTGTTGGTGAAGCAATAACGCAAGACTTCGATATCACCAAAGCAAATTTGGGGTCATCTTCATGAGAAAGTGATGTACACAATTTTCAAGTATCAACAAGGTTGGTAGGAAGAATTGAGAAGGATAAAAAGTCAAAGGTAGAACTCAAACACCAATTAAAGCTTCTGACTTCTTGTTTGAAATCCATTATCGATACTTATACTCAACCAATGGGGAAAATCGATTCATCATTCGACCCAAGTTCAATTAGTGGGAAGGCAGTTATAGAAAATGTTAGAAAACATAAGTGCTATTGGAAAACCTTAGAAGATTGGGCTAGAGAGATTTCAAACAAGGCTATGAAATTTATTGAAGAAGCTAACAACTTAGAAGTTAGAAAGAAGGAGGTTAATGATGATATCACAAACTCAAAATCTCAAGAAGTTAATTGGTTAAAGGTGGAGAGACATTTGAAAGAAATGATAGACTTGGGAGTGGACAAGCTTGATGGCAGAGAAAATTATAGCTAATGCTAATGATAATAGGTACATTATATGGAAGAAGAGCATTGAATGGAAGATTGTCGCTCTAAGGTAGAATGTCCAAGAACAAACCAAGTTGTTAAGGGAATGCGAGAAAATTGAGACTGAAATTCAAAACAATTTTTGTCTGTTAATTTGGGAGATCAGTCAAGCCCACAGATCACAGAAGCTTAGGCTTGCATAGACCAATTTAAGGCTAAAATAAAGGAACTTCTCAACCTGTCATCCTTTTGCATCAACAACATGGAGAAGTTAGGTGCCATCAATACAACCTTGATACAAGGATTGGGTCATTTGGAATCCCACAAGACTACGACAAAGCAAATAGGGGGTAAAAAAGCCTTATGGAGATTAAGGATTGACACTATGATTATTACCAGGCATAATGAGCTAGGCTTAGTTGTCAAAGCATTTCAGACGTTTAAGTCCAAGAGCAACACTATAATGCCCCAATCTCCTCAGAAAGACAAAGAAACCATAGATGTAGATGATGTGTTGTCCCAACCCAACATTTAGCATTTCTTTCTTTTTATATATGCAATTTAAGTTTTCCAAGAGTGGGAAAATCTCTTTGTATTCCAAGAAACATTTCAGTTACATTTTTGAGATATATAAGTTATGAAAATACATTTTAGAGGGGTAAGCCTATGAGATCTGTGATTTTAGATATTCTAAAATAAAGAATCTTAGAATTTGTGTGCTGCTATGGATTTGTGTTGTCTTTTCCTTTGTGAATGGTAACTATTTTGGGATTCTAATGTTCTTGCAGTAGTAATTATCAATTTCGAAATATTGATGATTTTGGTTTTGAATAATAAATTGGTTTGTGTGCTATTAACTACTTTAGAACCAAATCTATAGCATATACATGTGTGCTTAAATTTCTAAAATGTCGTTATTAGATTTCTTTATTAAGGTTTTGTTATATTTGTCTACTTTTCCTACTTTCTGGTTAAAAGTATACCCACTTTCAAATTAGAATTTTATCATACAATGGAGTTGTACCTCTAAAAATTCAGAGGAATGTTATTCAAATAATAACTTATCCAACTGTGTGGTGCATTTGTTACTAAGGAGAGGGCTGTTAGAGTTATTACAAATATGATAACTAACACTTTGCATGCACACAAGTGGATTGGCAAGTATTTTGGTCATGGAATGGATAAATTTTCAGTTGGTGAATAAAAGGGGAGAAATTTTTGGTTCTACAAATGTTATCCAAAAAAATAGATTTGTGAGTTATGGTTTTCAATATTGAACATTAGTAATTATGCTCAATTTGACTTCATAGAATTAGTAGAAAATGTTGGTAAGTTGTTGCTGTTGAAAATGATAGCTATGTCAACCAACATTGATCACATTTGGTAGTCAATGTAGGTAATTCACAACCATCCTCAGTTGTTTTTAGCATGTATTCAAGCTAGTTTACATTTTTTTTGTTGGGGAGGACAATTGAAAACTTCAATAATAAAGTTTATTTTGAGAAGGCATGTGTGCTCGATTGTAGGTGACTGATGAGCATCACTCAATTCCAACGTCCAAGAGAAACAAATTAGATATTTTCCAACACTATTGATTTTGAGATGGATAATTTATGATGGTGAATTGATGAGATATGCTCATCCTTTCATCTTCAATTTATATATGATACAAAAGTTTGGGAATCGACATTTATATGATTGGTGGGTTGTTACGTAGTATAACAAAGAATGACGGGTTTGCAATTTTTAGTTATATCATAGTAGACCAGTGTAAATGTGGTGGAGTGATCTTTAGGTTCAACTGGTATCTTGATATTGGCATACATGTTTAGTATTGTTTGAGGACAAGCAATCTCTAGGAAGGGAGGACTATCATGTCCTATTCTTGAGTAATCACAATAATTTAATATTAAGTTGCTTGAAATAACTTTATTGTATAAATAAAGTCCAACAAATACATGTTATTCTTAAATTAAAAAGCCTCTCAAGGTGATATTTTAATATTAAGTTCAAGAAAATGACTAATGTGGAAGAAGAAATATTAAAAAATTGATTAAAATTAATACCATATTAAAAGAGTTTGAAAAGTTGCTTTATTTTTAATATTGAGGGGAAAAGTGAAATAAAAAAGAAATTATTTTAGTTGCCCTAAAAGTGTTTATAAAAGGATTTTTTTTTGGAGAAAAGAGGGCATTCTTGGATTTTCATTTACAAACACTAGTTTGGAGAGGTTGTACTTGGTTTAGTCTTTAGCTGGAAGACGAAAACCCTTTTGGCAATTAATTTCATGGACAAAAACCCACCTAGTTGATTCTTGGTGAATTCATATAGGATTTACAAAGGAACTTAAATAGGTGATTACAGGGATTTTCCAAAATATTTGCAAAGCAAATAAATAATTGGTTCATGAGCTTATCTAGGTATTGAAGGGCACACAATCTACAGAGGGGTGGTGGTGAATCAGTAGATCAAATCTATTTAAAACTCTTAACTCAATCACACATATTAGAATACTTGAATCTTCACTACTACTAATCACACAACACTAAGTTCATACATTACACAAGAGAACACTAGATATATGTGGAAACCCAAGATGGAAAAAGACATGATGATAATAGATGCTTGGATCTACTATCCAAATCCAACCTCACAAAGTAGGAATAGAGCAAGTGAATTTTATAATATGAAGTAGGCACCAACCTATTGGAGACACCAATCCCCAATTGTATCTGTAGGCACCAACCTAATAGAGACACCAATCCCCAACACAAATCAGTGCAAGAAGTAGAACACCAGCCCTATTGGATTTAGTAGATAAATCTTGTGGATATTCAATGTAGCCCAAACATCTCATATACTTTCTAAACTGGCTTCAGGCTCTCTTTCACATTCCTTATGATCTTTTGATAATGGCACAAACTGGAAACATAACTCACATTGAACACTAGCTTGCATAATCGTCTCTTTGTATATTCACCACCTTCTCTTCAATTTATACTTCACTTAATTATACTTTACATTGTGCATTTGTGCAACTGAGGAATATATACATGACATCACATTAATTCTCTTCCATGTTAGCCAAGGATATGCAAATAACCAAGACGACAAAAGGTGGACCTAAATTCTAATTGTATGAAACATGTAACAAGTCGGTCCTAACTCAAATTTGTTGCCGCCAAAAGAACATGATGTCGTGTGCTTCCACATGAACATTAACCAGGTCCTACCTTAACACCACATGCTAACTTTGAATGGCACACACTACTAGCCATTATTGCACATTTCTCAAACAACAATTGGTTGATAGATAAGCACAAAGAGCCTTCTATCACTTCGATATTTTTGCATGTTGAACATATCTTTTGGAAACACTAGAATATGATAGAACACGTGTAGACATACTCTCCTCTCAAACTGCAAAGCAACAACTCACACCCAATAGAGAATACATAGCATAATTGTACTGCCAAAGAAAACATTCTACATAGAGAAACTGACTAAACCATTCCAATATAGACTTTTGGATTACTTCTATCATAGTGAATATATGAATGCATGATATTGCAAGAATACTATAGTTAGTATGATTCACACATATCTTTTGATAGCCAAGAGTGATACAATTGATTCTACAAAACACACTTTTGGAATGCAAACACTCAACTTCTTTTATCAATATAGCTAGCAATATATACTTCTGCAACTCAAAATGATATAATAACTTACAATTACCAACATAGATAGGTATGATAGTACAACTCCTGAAAAGATAGTGCCACCTCTGACTATTTCTCCTTTGAAATCAATAACAACCTTTGTTCAACAATCTCCCCCTTTGTCATTGATGGAAAATAGCAAAATGTTGGCCACACACAAAGACAAATCCGTGTCTTCTCCTTACCAAGTTCCCATTACTCCCCTTAGAGGATATAACATTTTTAGTTCCATTTCCCCCCTTTTGATATCAATGGAAAAGGTCAACATCCGACACCCATTACTCCCTTTTGCATTACCGACACTCTGCATAATCCGAAAACTTGTTTCCCAAATTGACTCCCCTTGAGTCCATGCCACGTGTTGCTTTTGGAAATATTCTACAAGACCACCCAACCTTCTTGTGGTAAGGAGACTAGGCTCTCCCTCAACCTGTACTCCCTCTTGATTCAAGAGGAGGGAGCAACAACTCCGAGCTTTTGTTGGAGAAATTTAAAAGTCTCCTTAGGAAGCAGTTTTGTGAAAATATCCGGTACTTGCTCCTTAGTTTCAACATACTCCAACTTCACCTCCTTCTCTGCAACCTTCTCTCGTAGAAAATGATAATTGATTGCAATGTGTTTTGTCCTTGTGTGCATTACCTGATTCTTTGAAATGTTCATGGCACTGGAATTATCATAAAGAATAGAAATAGGTTTATCAAACTCAATCTTCATCTCCTTCATGTTTTGTTTCATCCATAGCACCTAAGTGCAACATGAGACTATCACCATGTATTCTACTTTTGCAGTAGATAAAGAAACTAAATCTTGTTTCTTGCTTAACCATGATACAATCCAATGGCTTTGTTCTAGAATACTCCTTGGCGGGAAATCTGGTCTTTGTCTGTTTTCTCTCATGACATGGTTTGTAGCTGGTAGATTGAGGCTTCTTAATCTTTGGCATGTCTCAGACCATTCTTCTTGAGCTAATCTTTACAATATCATCAAAATTGATGTGTTCCAACCGTCTATGCCAAAGCCAACTCTCTTCTTGTTTCTGGTAGAGGACTGACAATATTGCTTTTGCAATTTTTAGCAATAAGTCCAAAATTGTTGCACTTGTGACAAATGGTATTGAAATTGTAGAGAGGTGCAAATGCATTACTACTGAAAAATTTATTTCTTATTACTGAAACTCTTCTACAATGCACAACCTTATGACCAAAATGATTACAATTAAAACAATAACCAGAAGAAGAAAGATTGAACTTGGTATTGTACCATTGTCCTTTTGAGGCTTGTCTTCTGAATCTTCTACTCTTCCTTTCTACTTCGATGAACCCATTATTTTGCATTTTGTAGTCATTGATTGCAATACTTTGTTTAGACTTTGTACTTTCAGAACTAGCTTCTTCCAGATTCTTCTTAGCAGGTTTCATAGGTTGTTCTGTCATCTTGTCCTTTTGTCCATCCACAAACCCAATATCGGTTTTGATATGCAAAGCCCTTTTGCTATCAATAATTTGTTCCAAGATTTCAGTGCTCTTCCCAAACTTCATCAAGCTAATGATTTACTTTGTCAAGATCTTTCCTTAGTGACACAATCTCCGCTTCAAGATTTTCGTAGTCCTTATCCTTTGACAATAATCTTTCAGTTAGAACTTCTTCAACTCTTTTTGCTTCTTCTCCCCGAGTCTTCAAATCAATGATCACCTTCTCTACTTTTTCTAGATTCAAAGATACATTGTATTTAGCCTTCACTTCCTCTGCAATTCTCTTCTTTGGTCTCTTAATCTCTTTACCAACACAAAACAACTCTTCCACAACATCTACTTCATCTTCATTGTTTTTGGAATCCTTTTCTGCATCTTCTTCAATGGTTTCCATAGCCATGAACACAACCTTTTTTTCTCATCTCTGGAGATGTCTTGATCTTCTTCATCAGTTGAGTAACCTTCTTCATTACCAAGGAAACTCTTTTGATTCCTATGAAATTTATTTCCCTTTACTGAAGACTTCTTTCCATAATTTTGCTCAACTTTGTTAGAGTCCTTGTAAGGACACTTAGCCACAAAATGTCCTACTTCACCACAATTAAAAAATTTGAAAGGTAACTTACCTTTAGAATTTCCAGAAATTCTCAACAGTTTTCTGACAAAATTTGGTTCCCTTAGATCTGATCCAATATCAAAATCTGGATCAACTTGCTTCTTAGATACTTTGAATGCCGCCTCTTTCCTTATAGAATTCTCACTTTCAAATCTCATTTCAGAAGTAGTCAAGATTCCATGTAATTCAATCATTTTCAATACATTTAGATCTTTAGCTTCTTTAATAGCAGAAACTTTAGAGTCAAACCTTCTAGTAAGAGAGCTGAGTACCTTAAATTCACAACCATGCTTTCTTTCAATTCCTCACCAAGACCTCTGATAGAGTTGACAACCTCATCAACCTGGAGTAAGAATGTGGCAATGTTTACTTCTTCCTTCATTCTTAGATTTTCAAACTGAGATCTATGAGTTTGAAGCTTTGCCTCTTTGACTTTGTCATCACCTTCATATATGGCATGCAATTTTTCCCATACTTCCTTCATTGTCTTGCATTGTATCACCTTCACAAATGCAGAGTTAGAAAATCCACATAAAATAGCATTCTTTGCCTTAGCATTATTTTCACAAGCCTTCTTTTTGGTTTGATCCCTAGGAGGGTTTTCAAGAATCTCATATCCTTCTATAATTGACATCCAAATTTTAAGACCTAGAGCCATCAAGTATGCTTCCATTCTATCTTTCCAGAAGGCATAATTGGATCCATCAAAGAGTGGTGCTTTATTTGTAGACAATCCTTCTTGAGCCATTGAGTGTGCCATCTTGGAACTACCTTAAGTTGTTAGGCTTCTTCAAAGGAACTTGGCCTTGATACCAATTGAAGGGCACACAATCTACTGAGAGGGGGGTGGGGGGTGGCAAATCAATAGATCAAATCTATTTAAAACTTAATTCAATCACACATATTAGAATATTTGAATCTTCTCTACTACTAATCAAGCAAGAGCATGAGCACACATTCGCACAAGAGAATACCAGATATATGTGGAAACCCAAGATGGGAAAAATCATAGTGAGAATAACTGCTTGGATCTACTGTCTAAATCCATCCTCACAAAGCAGGTATATAACAAGTGAATTTTACAATATGAAGTAAGCACCAACCTACTAAAGACACCAATCCCCAATTGTATCTATAGGCACCAACCTATTGGAGACGCCAATCCCCAACACAGATCAATACAACAAGTAGAACACCAGTCCTATCAGATTATCATAGATAAAGCTTGCGGATCTTCAGTGCAGCCGAAACATCTCATACACTTTTTGAAGTGGCTTCAGACTCTCTTCCATAGTCCTTGTGATCTTTTGATAATTGCATACACTTGAAATACAACTTATATTGAACATTATCTTGTACAATCGTCTCTTTGTCTATTCACCACCTTCTCTTCAATTTACACTTCACTTCTAATTATACCTCACATTGTGCATCTATGAAATTTAGGAATATATACATGACATTGCATTAATTCTCTTCCATGTCAGCCAGGGATCCACAAATAACTAGGATGAAAAAAGGTGGACCTAAATTCAAATTGCATGAAACATGTAATTAATAGGTCGGTCTTAACTTAAATTTGTTGTTGCCAAAAGAACATGATGTTGTGTGCTTCCACATGAGCCTTAACTAGGTCCTATCTTAACACCACATGCTAACTTCGAATGTCTCATGCCACTACCTGTTACCGCATAGTTCTCGAACATCAATTGGTTGACAAACAAGCACATAGAGCCTTTTGTCACTTCAATCTTTTTGCATGTTGAACATATGTAATGCCCCGCCACGCAACCCTAGAGGAAGTTGCAATCCACTACTTAAACGTACCAATTTTTTTTTATTTTTTTTGTTTAAGTACAAATAACATGCTAGGTGAATACATATTGCCAACAACCTCTAAGGCCATGAGACAAAGATTACTTAAAAACCCAACATCAAATAACATTAACATAAACTGAAACATTATGCACTTAAGGAAATGAGACAACATACATTCCATTCAAGATAAATTACAACAAGGATATTTAATACCTCAAGATACCAATTCAACATTTAAACAATAAGGTTACATAACTCATTCCCCGAATGAGGTAAATCCAACCAAATGATTACATATTACAAATTCCACCTCAATAACAAGAGGGGGTAATAAAATACAATAAGGAACGAGAGAACAAGGCATGAGAAGAACTGATTCCCACGAGCTCTCCAACTGAAATCCCGAACACACGAACATGAAGAAAAACCAGCGGAAAAGGATGCCGCCACCCACCACGTGGAACCCAAAGGTCCCACTCCCTCGTGCTAGGAGGCAGTAACAAGGATTTCCTAGACAAGACCATCTACCTCTAGACACCAACTAGCACACTGAACTGAAACAAGATCAAAACCCACATTACTTAACACAATGGTTACAATGCTTCCAGAGTACAAATCAAGTACCATCACTGTACAAAATAAACCACGGTACAACACCATACCGACTGCTGTCATAGGAGGAGTGTCATCGCAAAGGTTGCATGGGATCTCCTGGCTAGTCTTCCTAGGTCCCGGCCCCACTCTAGGGATATCCTGGAAACCTCAACCGACTCCCGGCCCCACATGCATACCAGAGCGGAATCGATTATCTCTCGTAAAGACGAGATAACGATCTTGCCATTCCAGGCCTTCCCGACTCATCTCAAGTCTCGTACAAGCCCTTGAGCCAATGAGCGAGGCTAAATTATCTTATTAATGTTCAAAGCTACTCTCTCCCTAGTAAGTTATTTTAATTTTCACTTAATTAACTAACTTTCACACGAGTTATCCTGGAACCACTTTGGGTCCGGCGCTCGTTTGAAAGCCACTCCCCTATCGACAACACAAAACTCAACCACAGACCATGGGTAGACAATGCACTAACACTATCACAACTAAACAAACACCTCAACAGGTAACACATCACTATAGATGCCCAAAACTGAAACCAAAGCGTGCACTACCCAAGGCTAACACAAGGTTGACTAACATGAAGAGACCCACATAACAACTGTTAACTCGACTCAACCATGAATCACAAGGTCACACAACCCATTCAAAGGACCAGGTAACCACTTGAGCTTAACTCACACACAATCCAAGATAGACAAAGCGAAACATAAGAGACATAACATCAACTCAAGAAAACACTGCTGGAAGACTTACATGATCAACAAGAAACGACTAGAAGTCAACAATCATAAAAAAACTCACGTAAAACCACCCATACCAATTAATGAACCCATATCAGGAAGATTCACAAAACATTCACTCTCATTCCACAACATCGAAGGCGAACAAATAAACACTGAAAATATTTCAGACGAATAGGAAAGCTAATGTTCGGATTTCCTAAATCCATTCAAACACAGATTTCATGACTTGCATTTATCCAATCAATTGATCCCATTTCCTTTTCACGACATTGAAATTTTTCAAGAACAGATCATTTACTCTAAATCTCATAACCATATTCATGATCAAAACACTTTAATAATGCAGCTATCTGGTTAAAATTTAAATCAATCGTTCTCTCTAAGTTTCATGACATACTATAGACAAATCACTTGATTAATAAATCATTCAGGTTAGATAATAAGTTCATCCTTTACTCTCGGTTCCGCAATCATATTCTATAATTACACATCTTGAAACATAAGCATTTAGATTACATAATTCAGTCTTGATTTCAACTTAGCATTAAGTAAGTCCACTAAATCTTATCTCTACTTGAATTCCATTATATCCCAAACGAATATACCTAATAGTGAGTTAAGCATATTGACCACATAAGGAGTTTAAACCAATAATTATATTTCGTTTTTCCAATTACATTTATTAATAAACTCACCCTTTGAAAATGAAAGCACTTGATCATTTAAAATCTACCTTTTTAAAATAAAACATTTGACTATTAAGATTCAGCATTTGAAATAACTCATTCGAATATAAACTCTACTTTAGCTTCGATTTCGTGACCAAAAGTCATATTAAGATAATCAAATCAAATTATAAACAAATCCAACATTTGACAATAAAGTCGTCTGATATGAATAAGACATTCGTTAACTCTAAGTTTCACTAACATATTTAAACTCTAGATATTTTAATAAATAATATTTAAATTCAAATCACTTAATCCATTTTGCAACATAGGATACTCAATCAACTAAAATCGGTATTTCAACTAAGACATTAGATTATCTATACTCCACTCTTGCCTCTAAAAGCACAACGATAATCATCTTAATGCATTTGAATTATGATACTCCTTAACGCATCTAATTAAAATAAACTACCACTGCGAAATCCACACAATTAAATATAAAAGCATGCTGACACGATTATCTACAAACAAATATTCAAAGCAAGAATATACTTTCATATACAAAGGTACTCAATCTAGCCAACTATTATTTTAACAATTATAAAAAGAAAATTCCATTAATTAAAAATATATCAAATAACTTATATATTTCCAATTAATCATTTCTAAAAACCTTAAGATTTAACAAAAGAATGAAATATACTTTAACTTATACCAGGTTTCATTTAATTTAAAATATATTAAATATATTATATTTTATATAATATATAATATCAAATATTATAAATATTATATAAACTATAATATAAAATTAATATTCATTAAAAATTTAAATTTTAATAAATAAAATAAAAAAACAATTTTGAATTTTTAAAACCGGCATTGGAAAAGGGCGGCGGCCGCCAATTGCCTCCGCCCAAGGGTGATGCGTGCCTGCGCCTAGCCTCTTGTGGCTTGGTGAACTGCCCCCCCGCGGAAATGGACAGCTAGGTGGGGGTTGACCTCCCCAACCACCAAAACAAAAAAAAATTTAAAAAAAAATTTAATACTGTGTTTTCCAGAACCCGAAAATCAATAAAATTCTAAAATATTTTACCAGAAATTTAAAATTTCCTAAAATACAAATATATATATATGGATATATATTTGTGGGTAATACCCAATTTTGAAATAAAAGGGTGTAATCACCAAAATATATACCCAAAACTTGATTTCATACCCCAATAGCAAAAATAATCCCAACCCAAATCAAGAAATAAAACTTATTTCAAAATAAGCAAATGGGTTTTCAAAAACTAGATCAACAATGGAGTTTTCTTTGATTTTTCTCCCTATTTCTTGGTGCAAAATCCTTGTTTAGATTCCATTCCCAAATCCATTTATAATTTTGCAAATTGGTAAGCTTTTCCATGAATCTTTATTGAATCTAAACTATGTTTCAATCATTCAAATGAGCAAGAAGAGGAAGGGAGAAATAATGGAACCTTGTGTTTCCTCCAAAATTGCAAGCTTTAACCATGGAGATTTCAAGCACCATTTCCACTCCACCATCATAGCCTCTTCCAAGCCTCTCCACCCAAATTTCCAAAAACCAAGAATCCATGGAGAGAGAGGTTGAAAGAAAACCCTAAAAATAAAAATATACCTTTTTCCAAACTTCCCTAATTCAAATTCAAATTCAACTTCTAACTCAAATTCAAATTCTAATTAAATTCCAATCCAAAATGCAAATTCACTTCCAAATTCAAACTCAATATCAAATTAAATTGAACACAAATTCAAATCCAAATTTAATTCAAATTCCAATTTCAATTTCAAACACAAATATCTTTTACCAAAATAGTCAACTATTTCTGAAAATATCTTTTCTACCCCAAAGTCTTTGCATAAGAAAACATTTGAATTTTTAATACTTTAAACAATTTTCTAATTCCAATTTGAATTCAAAACATTTTAGCATTTTATTTTCAACAAAAGAATTAAATCTTTTACACTTTTAATTCATAGGGATAATTTAATTAATTCACACAATTAATTTAAATTATCAATAGAATAAATCTAATTCAAAATTAGATTATTTTATTAATTCCATTAAATTAATTAATTAATCACTAATTTTCTAACATCTCAAGAAGACAAAACATTCATCATTTATAATTTCCAAAAGCTATTTAATCACTTTTAGCTTGCAACTAATCACATTTAATCATTAATTAGACTACGCAAGTCATTTAATAAACTTTAAACCTGAAGTTAAATAAGCACTCAAGGGGAACTGACCAAGTTAAAACAACTGACCCCGACGACAACCCAACAACACGCTATGACTAGGGTGACGACTTGGTTCGGAAAACCTCGCTACTATCTCCCAATTAATTTCCGTTGGTCAATGGACACGCTCAGACCTGGAAACCAGGTGGAGTCGATGTCATGTACCTGCCAACCTGCAACAAAGAGCATGGCGAACGTGCATATATACATAATATGATCAATCACACCGTGAAGAGGAAATCTCAGAATCGTAGGGCGCTCGCATGCGAGCGATACAATCCGTCCCTTTCACCAATACAGTATCATTAACTGACGCATCTAACATCAAAGATAAGCTCAATAACATAAATATCATTTAATTAGATATATTCTAAGTTACTCCAAATCATGACATAAGGATAACATCGGAATAAAAGAACATCACATCAACATATAACTTCTACATCATAAGCATACTCAGACGCAATCATAGCAGGGAAGAAAAATGCCGATCAATGAGCCAAAACGGAGGGGTGTTACAACATATCTTCTAGAAACACTAGAATATGATAGAATATGTGTAGACATACTCTCCTCTCAAACCACAAAGCAACAACTCACACCCAATAGAGAATACAAAGAATAACTGTATTGCCAGAGAAAACACTCTGCACAGAGAAATTGATTGAACCATTCTAGTACAAAATTTTGGGTTACTTCTATCATAGTGAATAGGTGAATGCATGATATTGCAAGCATACTACATTCAGTACAATTCACACATATCTCCTGATATCCAAGAGTGATACAATTGATTCTACACAACATACTTCCGGAACATAGGTACCTAACTTCTTTTATCAATATAGCTAGCAATATATGCTTCTGCAACTCAAAATGATATGACTGTACAATTACCAACATAGATAGGTATGATAGTAAAACTCCTGAAAGATAATGTCACCTCTGATCATATCTCCTTTGACATCATTGATAGCCTTTCTTCAATAGGTATTTGATTTTCTATATTTCTAGCTATGAGATCATGAATATATTTCGAAGAATGATTTGTACAATATGGATGAAGGATTATTAGTGGTTGAGAAAGCATCAAACTAGGTCATTGCTTCTTCAATACCCAACCATATATACTTATTGAATTATGTGAGGATATTGTACCCTACAAAGAGGCATTATAACTAATATAAGAAACTAGCGTTGAAGTGGAAGGGGATTTGATGGGCTTACTTAGTCACAACACTATGGAGAATTACTAATCCTCAACAAGGATCACAACATGCTAAAAAGGGATATCATAACCTTTTGGAAGTATTCTTGGAGAGTCTTAAGAAAACACAATGCTTAACATTCTAGTCATCATATTTATTATAATTTCTAAGCATAAAAATGTTGGCTGCTACCATGTGTAAGGAAGTCTTGGAGTTCTGTTGAAAAATATTATACGCTATAGATTATTATTAGTTGTGATGTTGGGAACTAATGCTAGCTGCCACATTGTTGAGAATGTGTTGGTTATGAGGGGAAATGATTGGAAGTTTTTATAATTTAAATATTAGTGCCAGTTGCTCCTTATTCATTAAGTCTGTACACTTCTTGAGGGGGGTGTCTAGTGTAGAGGGTGGCGTGGTGATTGATTTAAGCGAATAACCCAAGTATTAGGGGTGTTTAGAGGGTGTTAAGCTTAGTTGCCACAAATAAATTTCTACAACAAAGAAATTGAGCCATTCTAGGGAGTATAAGGGGGTTGATCTAACAATGGGAGCATCATTTTGACCCAATTTTGCTTCATTGTGATTTATTGGATTTTAATTTGCATTTTAGTGGGGATTCTTTCACTTTTTCTAGCGCTACACTAATCCAAAATGGAGATGATAGTTTGAAAGGGAGTTAAATGGTGTGTTGACTACCAATTTGGAAGATGTTTGTGTGCACATTTCTGGAAGTCTCACTACCAACTGCTTAGTACTAGTTAGAACTATCCCTAGTCTTCATAACTTTGCATTCTAGTCCTTAGTAAAGGTTAGAATATTATTTAACTTCATTTTTTTGATATAGTATGTTAAAAGAGCTCTACCAATTTATAATAAAACATACCAATTTTTTGAATAGGAGAATGTTAAAATTATCATGTATTTCTCCATTATGTTATTGAAAATGATTTGTTTATGATTAGTCATCTATATTGCTCTCTTAAAACTTGCAAAAGTACATTAAAAGTGGGTAGAAGCAAGAAGTTGGATCCACTTCTAGGGAAAACGTAGGCCAAAAAAATATCTCAATAGGAATAAGAACCCAAGCCTAAATGGGTACACGTTCAAAATGGGTACTTGTTATGGATTGGGATCCTGATCCATAATGGATATCTGTTATGAACACATACTCGCTTTGAAAAGGTATTTATTTTAAAAAAAGTTGGACACGAGCTTATTTAAAACAAGTACTTGTTCTTAAAATTTTGAAATCCCTACCTGTGTTTTTCTTTTGGTTTTAGGCTCAGTAAAGGCATGGTAACTTGACCCTTAGCCTTGGACCTGCAACTACAAGTCCATGTTGTAACAAGAGAAAATATTGAATTTACCAATATGGTTGATGATATTTTTTTATACTTTTTTATGAAATTAAATCCATTATAGATGATGATGTGTAGTTTTTGGATATGTATTTTTTTTTAATGGTTCAACTTGCTTTTCTAATTATTAATTAATTTATGAGGAAATTGTTCCAAGCATTTTTTTTAATCTTTTAATTTTTGAAGTTAAAAAAAAATGACATCTGTAGATATCATTCTTTACACAATGGAAAAAAATCATTTTATGATTAGTTTAGCTTAAATTATGTTGGTCATACACGAGTGGTTTTCAGAAACAACAATTAGGGCCAATAAAGAATTAATTAAAAAATATTTGGATTTTTTTATAAAAAATATCCTCATCAATCTTTAGTATAATACACACCTTTCTCCAAAAGGAATTAGAAACCTACTTTTATTTAAGTCAAATTGTGTTGGTTGTACACATGCATATTATGGTCCTAGAATAATGACTTTTAAAAAATGGTTTTTATACAAGTCTATAAAAAATTAATTTGCATCATTTTGGTATTAGAATAAATTACATATTTTAAAACTAGAATCAAAATCCCACATTTCATTATGCTGGATTTTTTTAAGATTCTATATGTAAGTGCTTCAAGTTTTTAGTCCAACTATGACAAAATTTGATTTTCAAGAAAAAACACTTCCACCTTTTGGCTAAAAAGTGGACCCTTCTTGTACTTACCCAAGCAACAATGTTCTAGTGAAGATAACTTGTCAACATTTGAAGAAATTCAAAAAAATCATTGAAGGATATTATACATGCTTCCTTAAAGTCTTCATCGTCTAGATAGAGATCCCTCATGGAATCAAATTCGACCACTTGGATCCACATTTTTATGATTAAAAATATCTCTTAAGGCATCAACCACCATGTTAGTACTTCCACAATTATTCTTTAGAACAAAAGAATAGCCCTATAAGAACTCCACTTAGTTAACATGTCTCTTGTTCAACCTCCCTTGATTACTAATGTACTATAGAGCTTGGCGATCTACATTTAGAACAAACTCCTTAGGAAGTAGTTAATTCCTTTACTTTTTCAATGCCTAGACATTATTATAGATTTTTTTTACCATATATAGAATACCTTCATTTGGCTTTATACACATTTTCATTGATGTAAGTTGTAGATGTTTTTTTTTTGGCTCAATATTACACTTATTATTGTTCCACTAGCATCACAATCCACTTGTAATATTGTTTTGAAATTTGGAATTGCTAGTACTAGTTATCAATTTACTTCCTTTCCACCAATTCAAAACATTTTTTTTGCTACAATAGTCCATATGAACTCTTTTCATTTTGCTTCATGATCTTCAATGATTAGAACACAAATACCACTAAAATTGTAATAACTCGATTTATTTATCTAAAAATACCACTATTTTTTCCCAAGATAATAAATGTTAATTCATTTATTTGTATACTAAGACACTTCTATCCATATGGGATAAGTATTCATTGAAATTCGAGACAAGCATCCAACATTATGGTTTAGGTATGTGTTCATGTATAACATGAATTCATCTATCCATTTGGGATAGGCATCCACCAAAATAGGTAGACATCTATCGTAAAAGATAGTTATATGATCTGGCCAAAGTCTTAGACTCATTAGGACCATCTAGATCCTCAGTCGCTTCCCTAAAGACCACACTTTCCCCTTGGAAGTGTACCGAGGTCACCATCATTCAAGGGTATGCAATTTAATATATAAGGACTTGAAATGTCACCTCATAATTTAGCTTAAAGCCTCGGGGAAATCAAGCGAATCCATCCAGGATTCAGGTTCTAAGTATATGATATATGATTTCTTCTCAAGTTTACATTTAAAAGTTTATTTGTGAGAATGACTTACTTTATTTTTAAGTAGGTTGTTCAAATTATATTCTTTAGAAACTCCCTAACCTCACACCTAAAATCTTGTGTACTGGGAACATCCTTCGTTCACTAGACTACCTACATACAACACTTCCAAATGGGATCAAGGAGTATATATATGCAGTTCTAGTTTCTATTCCATGTTTCATATAATCTCATGAGTGGGCACAAAACCCTTTCTAGGGTCTAGTGTCCCTAGATAGTTCTTCGTTGACTGCCACTCACTCAGGTGAAATAGGGACAACAACCTAATTAAAAAACTACTAAACAAACACATCAGAGGAGGTGTTTGATGTTGAGTTTAATTTTGAATATTTCTATTTTCACCTATAACCTAAGTTTTTTTCACCTAATTTTAGTGGTTATTGGTTTATTCTCTTGGGTACTTAATACCCAATTCTTAAGAAATTTACCCAATCAATTCAAGATTTCTTCACAAAATATAATCAGGTTAGCATGCCTAACTATATCTAGCTAGTTCATTCAGCCATGATAACTATATGATTAGCAAATCAATAAATCGTAAACTTAATTATTCAACTGAAGAAATTTTGCTTAGGTAAGAACTTACCATTAGTTGGAAGCGTTCTGCTAGAAATTCAAATATACTCCATTCTTATTTCAAGGAATCTTCTTAAAGCTATCATTAACAATTTAATAATTAAACAAAATTTAGAACCCATGACTATAAATTATATCACTTTGTTAACTATGCACAATGTCTTGATAGCTATGCAAAACAATAACCAACATGGAAATCCTATGATAACTATATTAGTTCAAATGATATCTTCCTCTCCTAACAAAATGATTGATCAACAAGAATTAACATTATGTACCCACATTTCCACCAAAAATGGCCTGCATGAATGCATAGTCATTAGTAATCCATATCATATTTAGATCAATAATCTTTCGTATTTATTCCATTGATAACTAACTATCTAGTAACCCAAAAAAAATATGCACAATAGTTTGATATTGACATAGAAGAATTTACCCGATTAGAAAAAGTCTTATCACTGTAGAGGAGGGGGACTGGCTACTCCAAGACCCCCATTCATGGGAGGGTCCTAAGAAACAGGCTACCTTGATCTACCTCAAGCTTGTTAAGTGGTTCAAAAAGGTTAAGCGGTTAAGGTCGAAAAGGAAGAGCAATTTGGTTGTTGCTGTCCTACTAACCTGAATGTTTCAGGGGGTCAAACAAGCTTATTCCCAAAGTTCAATTTGCAGCTCAAACAAATCACTGCTTGAGGATGACAATGTAGGACACAGATTCCAACATAACGCATTGGCATCTCAGTGAGGCATCGACGTCCGTATAGACAAAGAGTGTGAGGGACAGATAAAAACACTAGGAACCAAGCTAATGGATTGACTGATAGATTTCACACTATGACAGAATGTAGAGAAAGTACAAAACTGAAGTATAACAAGAAGAATACTTTAAGTAGTCTATCTCTGAATTGACAAAGAAGGATAAGAATGGGATACTGAACTTTTTGCAACTTGATCCTTCAAAGAGCTCCAACTGAAAAGTACCTACACACACAAGACTAAGGAAAATGTTGGGGCTATTTTTAGAGTACTGCCTCAGTTAGTCCCCTGCTTTAGTGTTTCCACCTCCACAAACAACCAGATAGCAACGATGTAGAAAATGATAAAGAGAGTGTATTGGAAATGGAACGCCAAGCAATACACAAAACACAATATGCTGCTAAGTAAATGTGATTATGCAAAAATAGATGACAATGGTGGATATAACCTTTGCAACCACATGCTCTCAAGGCAAGTAGAGGAAGTCGCAGGTTTGCAAGTTCTCCAACACCAACACTATCGCAACAACTTGCAGCTACAATGGAAGTGGTGAAGCTTGAAAGTGTGTAAGTGAGTGTCTAGATTGAAGCCAAGGGTGAATTCATCCAAGAAGCTAGAGTGAATGAATTAGCAATTTTAAGGAAAAATGGAGGCAAAGGAGCCGTTTTGCGTTGGTCAAGGGGGTAGGAGGCATTATGGTTCGCGTTCAATGGAGGAACATAATGCCTCTACAGATTCCAAAGGTAAGAATCCTACCAAGACAATAGTGCAGTGTGTAGACGTCCACGCGGCTCATGCGCACCCCTCACAAAATTCCTCCATCGACACACAAATAGGCTCCATGGTGGACAGGGAGAGATGGCGGATGTTAGGTTTGCATCATCAAAATTACATTTATCTAAGGTAAGGGGCATGAAAATAGGGAATTTGCAAAGGGTGCAAATTCACGCCATTACATTTTTCCCCAACTTTAGTGAGCATATGCATTAGTGAATGTGAGGTAAAATAAAGGTAAAGCTGAAAAACATATACTTGAACCGTCGAGGAAGTAAACTGCAACCTGACATGCTTGGATGTGTAGGGGAAAGAGATGGACCCACAGGTACTCGTTCCTATGGAAGGTGAACAAAAACTCTGTAGGCGCTCGTTCCTATAGAATTGGCTCCACGAGTGCTTGGTCCTACAGAAGGAAAGCGCTTCATAGGTGCTCGAGCATGCAAAGGAGGCACCACAGGTGCTCGGTCTTGGGGGGTTGGAAATGAAAGGATCTGTAGAGTCTGATTGGCCCTTACAGGTGCTCAGTCTTGCAAGGAAAGCTTGACGAGGTGCTCGGTCCTCCAAGCTTGATTGTAAAAGTAGCTTCACAAGTGCTTGGTCCTACAAAACATGTTCATTTGTAGAAAAAACATGTTAGGAAAGAAAAAGTCATGTAGATAGATAGTCATATCTTAAAACAAACAATTGAAGGAGAAGCTTTCAAAGGGGTCCCTCAGGAACCCTTCAAGTTTGCAAGGGGCCCACACAAAGGGATACTCCATTTGAAAAGCGATGACATTTTTGCAAACGATCTTGTCATCAATGAATTCTTTTGAAAGATTCTCTTTTGTCAAGGAATTCGAAAAAAAAGAATGGCCTCCTCAAAGGCTAATTTTCAATTCTTTTTGCTATGAATTCAATTTCAAAAGAAAATCTTCTTAAGACGATCCTTATTGAAGGATGTGATTTTTGAAAAATGTAGAAATCTTCAACAAGGGATTCATTGGCCACCGAATACACCTTATTGAAAATCAAAGAAGTAGGATCCCCCCTTATGATGGTGTGTGCGAACTGAAGGAGCACGTGGCATCCTAAGGAAAGGAATAAAACACAGAGATGTCACGACCCATGATGCATGACGAGATGTAGATGTGGAAATGTTGTCGCACACACGAGGGACAACATATAGGCACCACAACATCAAGAAGCAAGCAAAGAAGAGAGAAAGATAAATAAAGAAAAATAAGCAAAGACGAAGAAATCAAGAGACAGGGGGATTTGGGAGTTCGGGGTCAAATAAGTTCTTATAGGTAACCTGTGATATATATGTGAATGAAAGATGATCAGTCCTTGAAGTTCCCAGATTTGAAGATCACGTGAAAATAAAATAAAAATAAAAAAATGGGTCAACATGAAAGGGAATCCTAAATGCCCACAACACTTTGCATCGCCCCCAATTGTCAAAAATCAAGGCACAACATATAGAAGAATGATGAAACATATAGAGGAAGTTTACGACACAATTTCACTCATGTATCCAAGCGCTTATAAGGGTGACAAAGGTCCTTCAGGAACACACAAAAACAAGCACGGGGGAAACACAACACCCACACAAATCTAATCTACAGATAAGGAAGAGGCACTCTCTTAACCAAGAGGCTGTCATTATTCCAATCTAGATCATCATAAGGGGAGGGAATATGAGCCTACAAGGGCAGGATAGCAAGGGATCACCCGTCAACTCTCCTACAACAAGAGCTAAGGAATAGCGCCCCTCAAGGTCTTCTTCACTCAAGTCCTGTGAGGTAAAAGTGATTGATCTTGCAAAGATCACCGATAGAGCTGAGACATCAACCGAGTTAAACATGCACTTGATAGGAGTGCCATGTGTTAACTGAACAAGAGATGAAGGAGGCGCCCAAGATCCACCATCAATCTTGCCAAAATAGATGGTAACTAGCTCGGGAGATGTCGGGGCTGCCTTCGTCACCAGGACGGTGCAAGCCAAAGAAGAACCCTCTCCTAAAGAAGGTGATCCCTTCTTCTGATCTCCATTGGAAGCGAGGTCGTCCCCCAACTTACGCTTCATCAGAGGATACATAATCCCCACATAGGAAGCATAAGGTGAGGAGGAAGAGGATAAGGCCACAACGAACACCACCGTGGTGTTCGACATGTCGACGGGCTGAGAGAATGGAGGTATGTTTGGAAGGGACATCAGAAGAGGAGGCTTTGCCATGGGAGTGATGAATACTTGCACCCTTTTGGGGTGAGGGTCACCAACATTCACAGGAGGAGCCGAAAGCAGAACTGAGGCGACGAGAACTAAAGTACAAGGAACAGAAGAGGGAGGCACAGTAGGAGATGCTGAAACTGGAGCTATTGGCTCCTCTTCTGCCTTCTGCAAGGCAACTTGCTTAGCAGCTAGAACCTTCCTCCAATGCTTGCTCTCACGCACAAGCCGGTTTTGTTGGCTCTGGGAACTAGAACTCGCTGCTTGAGAAGGAACACGAGGCTCTTGTTCTGCCATAGGTGTGTACTCCACAACTGTTGCCAGTGGAAGGGCAACCTCCTGGATGGGAGTGGGAGCAAAAAGCATAGGAGTGGAAAAGACAACAGGTGGAGAAGCAAACTCAAATTCCTCAGTGGCAAGCCTTTTCCCATTCACTACCCAATGGGTAGGAGCGATAGGAGGCCACAAAGGCCAAGACGCATGGGCAATTCCACGAGGACCCTTCCCCTTACCCTAGATGACGAGCCTCGACACCATGGGTAAGATGGGAAGCTCGAATACTTGACACTTGGCCTTCCGCCAAGCGAGCACCATTAGACTCCCCATGCGAGGCATGGGAGTAGAGGTTGAAGGCACCACAGCAAGGCGAGAGGTAGAAGTGGATGAGACAACAAAAGAAGAGGAAGGCTCCTAGGTGCGAGCAAACTTCCCCTTCCCCTTTTGAGAGGAGGCAACATGTTGCACGATCATAGAGCCTTTAACTGAAATAACGTAAGGGGAGATAGGGTAGGTCACCTTCAGCGCTATGCCCCCATTCATATATTTGACATAGGTACGGTACAACAAGTCCATCCTCGGAGGAAGCAGACCAATCGGGGTAGGCCAAAAGTAGTCTAACGAGTAGCCCCCACATGACACCAGAGGTTTATATCTAGTGTCGTGCACCACGTGCACAAAGCCCTCATGAGAAAAATTTAAACACTTATGCATTATCGAAGCGATTGCGTTCATGTAAACTAGCCATGGGATGCCTAGTTTTCACTCTGAAAAAGTCAGACTTCAGGATGATATCGAAAGGGGCATTTATAGTCTTAGGTCCCACCAGGACTAAGAGGGTGATGGAACCAATTGGAGGGATCGAGAGTCCGTTGTCCGTACATATTGTGTTCTTAGATTCATCATACCCATCCTTATGCAAGAAATTTATCAGCAGAGTCTCCTCTGTTATAACATTCACACGACACATGGGATCAACTAGAACACCAATCACAATGTTCCCGTTGATGCGAGCAAGAATATATAGGGGAGAAGGCTCTCTATTCGTGTTCATAGGAAGGTCCTGTGATGTAAAAGTTATAGCAGGTGATCCATTCACAGGTTACGTAGGAGGAATAGGGAGATGCATAAAAGAGGCCATGTTTATGTACTTCAAAAGGACTTCCTTAGGATACCCCAAAGGTTCGACAATCAGACAGTGACTTATCTAGATTTCACTTCACAATGCCTAGGGATCCTTCCAACTACATCGCTAGGGGTCGTAGGTTGGGTTGAAAGGCTATGTGCCTTGCAACACACAAACCTACAACACGCCTAGAATACGAGAGAAGGTTCCTTCAACACTATGAAACGAAACCAAAATAGTTCACGTCGTGTTCACCAAAATGTAGAGGGGGATTGGCTGCTCCAAGACCCTAGGTCACGGGAGGGTCCTAAGCAACATGCTGCCCTGATCTACCTCAAGCTGAATAGTGTAAAGCTTTTGGATTCAACTGTGTAAATTTTTGTATCAACGTTTTTGATCATACACAATGATCCATCATCAGGAAGAGGAATAACTGAAATGGGAATGCAGATCAAGTCTTATAAAGGGTGAGGTTGAAGTGTTAAGAGAAATGAATAAAAAATCAAAGAGATCAAATAAAATATGAATATAAAAAGAATATGCCAAACAAATCAAATAAGGATATGTGCAATTAAAGGGGGGAAAAACAAGGGGTAAGATAAAAAGGAAGAAGAAAGAAACTATATGTGACTCCACAAAAATAAATTTAGCTTACTATAAAAGATTATAAGAATAAAGGGGAAAGATAAATAAAATAATGAAAAAAAAAACTAAAAAATTAGTTAATATTAAGGTAGATAATAATGATGACCTAAATATTAAAGCTATTAATAATGATAACCTTAATATTAAGGTTGATAATAATGATGACCTTAATATTACGTTGATAATAATAATAATAACCTTAATGTTGAGGTTATTGATAATAAAAAACTTAAAAAATTTATTAACAAAAACAAGAATAAAGAGAACAATAAATTAAGGTTACTGATAATAACAACCTTAATATTTATTATCAATAACAAGAATAAAGATAAAAAAATAATGAAAAAAATAAAATAAAACAAAAATATTCAAGAAATAATAATGTCAAATTACAAAAAAAAGAGAACAAAGGAAAAGAAATAGAAACAAGAATAAAGAGAACAATAAATTAAGGTTAAATTGATAATAAAGACCTTGATATTTATTATTAGTAACAAGAATAAAGATAAAAAAATTAAAGATAAAAAATAATGAAAATAAACAAAAATAAAACAAAAATATCCAAGAAGAATTATAATAACAAATTACAAATAAAGAGAACAAAGGAAAAGAAACAAATAACATTGAAGCAACACACTAAAAATAACAAAAGGAAGGAGAGACAAACCCAAAGCAAAAAAGGAGAAACAAAGCAAGCAAAGCCAAACCAAAACAAAGACACAGGGGGGACATAAGGAAAAAAGCAAAAACTTAAAGTGAAAAGAGGAAGAATAAAGAAAGAATTAAAAAGAGCACAAGAAAAAGATGAGTGAGGCAAGGAAAGGCAGGGAGTAGAGATGGAGAGAGGGTGGAAAAGTCAAGGGGGGGGGGGGGTAGGAGGGAGTTTAACAGGGGTTGCCAAGTTAGACTTAATTGCCAACCTCAAGCTTGTTAAGTGATTCATAAAGGTTAAGCGGTTAATGTTGAAAAAGGAAGAGCAATTTGGTTGTTATTGTCCTTCTACTAATCCAAATGTTTAAGGGGGTCAAACGAGCTGATTCCCAGAGTTCAATTTGTGTCTTAGACAACTCACTGCCTGAGGACAACAACATAGGACATAGACTCCAATGTGGCACATTTGCATCTCAATGGGGCGCTGGTGTCCGTACGGACATAGAATGTGAGGGACAGACAAAAACACTAGGAAACAAGCTAATAGATTGATTGATAGATTTCACAGTATGAAAAAATGCAAAGAAAGTACAAAAATGAAGTATAACAATAAGAATACTTTAACTAGTCTATCTTCAAATTGACAAAGAAGGATAAGAATGCGATACTGAACTTTGTGTAACTTGATCCTTCGAATAGCTCCAATCGAAAAGTACCTACACACAAGACCAATGAAAATGTTGGGGCTATTTTTAGAGGACTGCCTTAGTTAGTACTTCACTTTGGTGTTTCCACCTCCATGGATAGCTAGATAGCAACGATGTAGAAAATGGTAAAGAGTTTGTATTGGAAATGGAACACCAAGCAATACACAAAACACAATATGCTACTAAGTAAATGTGATGATGCGAAAGTAGATGACAATGGTGGATATCACCTACGAGCCATGTGTCGTTAAGGCAAGTAGAGGAAGGAATGAGCTTGCAAGTTTTCCAACACCAATGTTGTCGCAAAAAAAAGAGGAATCAAGAAAGTAGCAGCTTGCAGCTACAATGGAGGTGGTGAAGCTTAAAAGTGTGTGAGTTTCTAGATTGAAGCTAAGGGTGAATTCATCCAAGAAGCTAGAGTGAATGAATGTGTTGAAGGAAAAATGGAGGAAAAGGAGCCATTTTGCATCGGTCAAGGGGGTAGGAGGCATTACAGTTTGCATCCAATGGCGGAACGTAACACCTCTGTAGATTCCAGAGGTAGGAATCATGTTAGGAGGGTCATCCCACAATAATGGGTTACACTTTTTGGCCAAACTTGACATTAAAATCAACATTTTTAGAGAAAACTTCACTTTCTGACACTTATAGTAGGTAAACTATTAGGAATTTGAAAATGATGTAAACTAGTGATTTGTGAGATTTTGTCTGTAGATTTTAAATGTTTTTTTTTAAAAAAAAATTGAAATTAAATTGTAATTTTTTTGCGTCTCCTTTGAAAACTAGTTTTTAATAGTAAACAACATTTTTAAAAAGTGGTGTGTACTTCGGCTCGCATAACTTTTTTTCTACAAAGGATAAAATTCTAATTATTTTGAATTTTGGTTGGTAACACAAGTATCTAGTTCTTTCATTTTGTTTCATAGCATTTTGTTGAATATTTTTCTTTTAATTAAGTTTTGAAGTCAAAGCATTTATAATTTAGACATAGGTGCACTTTGGCTCGCATAACTTTTTTGGTATGTATTGAAATTCAATTTTTCTTTTTTTGTTAGAACAATGACATCAATACCTAGTGGATATATAATTTTTAAAAAAAAATTCCTCAAATTTACTATTTTTCCACAATGATTTTTCATCGAACTTGACGTTTGGTGAAAAACCTATGTACAGTAAAACTAAAAAAATAAAAAAATAAATATATATATATATTAAATTTATAGTTGTTGGAAAGCACATTTCGATCACTACAATCATCCAATTTGGTTTATCAAGTTGACTCCATTTGCAACTCCTTCCCAAGCTTCGATAGTAAAAAAAATGCATAAATTTTGAAATGGTGGAGGGGAAGGTGAAAAAAGGGGGTTCATTAGAAGGGGGGTTCATTTGAACCCTCCTTATATAGTGCAAAAGGGGGTTCATTAAAAGGGAGGGGTGGTTCATTCGAACCCCCTTCATTAGAAGGGGTAAACCATTTTTATTTTTTTGATGAGCATGTCTAATTTTTCTTCGTTCGAAAAATTGTAATCCACTATTGTGGGTTTACCCATGATGACAACGCAACACATGGACGTTCACATGATGTGCGTGCGTCCCTGACAAAATTCCTCCACCGACACACAAATAGGCTACCTTGTGGATGGAGAGAGATGGCAGATGTTAGGTTTGCATCATCAAAATTACATTTTTCTAAGGTAAGGGGCATGAAATGGGGAATTTGCAAAGGGTGCAAATTCATGCCATTACAATCACTAATCTTAGTTAATTGTAAAATATTGAAAAATTTATTAAGGTATTTGCAAATCGTCTCACGTAATGGGACTTCAATAAAAGTATCATCTTAATGCAAAGAAACCAAGGAAATAATATCATAACTACTTATTACCATGATTCCTTTTTTAGCATTATAATTCATAGGTATCCTAAATCCTCTGATTTACTATGTTGAACAATAAGAAAAAGATAATGTATTCACAAAAGATATTTTAACATTTTCAACAACCTCTTTAACTGTATGGTTATAACAATAATCAAGATAATGGACAACATTTGAAATGAAGTAGAAGAACACATAGGATGTGCAACAACTACCTTGTTGAATCAAATGGATAAGGAAGGTACCTTGTTAGAAGCTAATCCACCTTGTGTGTTAGGTTTAAGTGTACCTCACATGTGATCCTTGATTCTATGCCCTGAATGATATTTTGATTTAAGATATTCTTATACATTTATCACTTGACTTCCTTGAGTTTCCCTATCTCATCCTTAATATTTCATGCACATAAATAAACTTACAAATATTAGTTTCAATAAGTATGTTTACTAAATTTTCCAATCTTTTCCAAGGATTGAACTTACACATGGGTTAATGGATTGTTAAGATCAACTCTAACTATCTAAACATAAAAACCTATATAGTAACGAAGATATAGGTATTCTTATTAATCATTTGAAGTCCATCATACCACATCGCTCCATAGTTTAATATGTAAAACTTAATGAATACCTATTTGCTATTTGATCAAAGGATATATATCAAACTATTGTGTTAAGAAGTCAGTACTATACAATAATTAATGAATATCAAATATGAAATAAGTTAGTTATAATTAAAACCAAGTTCGATAACTAAAATAAACCAATGATAGCCATCCAATAGAAATAAATCAAGGTATCTAATTTATTCTTCAAAATTATTGTTATTTGATAAAAAAAATTGAATGCCATTACCCCTATATTTCAAAGCATGAATAAGAAAAAGTATTAAATTTATTTCCAATATTAAACACTTGTTACTAAGGAGTACTAAATCCATAATTAGTTCTTGTGACCATCGTTATTGCATGCTAATAGAAACCCACTTATATTTTTAACAAAGATAAATATGAAAACAAAATAATCCTAATGAGATTGATATTGCAACAATTCATCATGTCTCCTCTATTCAACCACTATTATGTATAATTTTAATGACTAAAAATGATAGTTGTGCAATTATTGACAACTTGTCAAATTAATATAAAAATACCCCTTTCAAATAGTTTACTATTTGTGATGTGGGAAAAGAGATCTAGGGTCTAAATCACACCTTTCCTGACATTACATTAGAGATGAACTGAAGTTGATCACATAAGACCACTTAGCTACTATTCTTAAAGGAAGTGCTAAAATGGTAGATCAAGGTTTTGGTCCTCTTTTGGGGGTTTTGTTGGATTGATATGATTGATTAGGAATTGAATTGATTTGATTATATAAATGTAAATTATGTCAATTATGAATCTACAACAAAGTTACAAACTGATATGATTTCAAAAAAGTACATAGTTCTGCAATAAAAAAAATTGATGAAAGAAAAGAATAGTGCAAAGATTGAGGAACCTATCATGCAAATTAGGGCTAAAATTACTTGGATAGGGTGATGGCACCTCAAATTGGAGAATGTTTCTTTCTAGATTTTTTGAATAGGTTTCAGTAGGTTATAGTGTATAGGTTCTTCCCTCCTAGACTCAACTTCAAAACTTCCTTCATGAATAATTCTTCTTGCCCTAATTTTTTGAAGTAGGAAGCTTGAATACTTGACCTTGCAATTAGGTCTTCAATATTCTCTCAAATCCACTTCAGATCTGCCTCCCAGAAACAAGAGAGATGATAAAGGGTTGTGACATTTAGGGGTTTTCCTAAGTCAAAACCTTGTTTTGGTGTTTCCACCTCCACAATGGCTATGATGATGCAAAGAGTGCTTGTCCTCTGTCATGTCATAACTGATAAAGAAGATGTTATTTTTACTTATTTAAATTATATGCATGTCATTTGGTTGACAATAAATAAATCAAGGAAATAATGTAATAATAATAATAGAAATGTAAGTTTTAATTACTCATGGTCACGATGTTATCACCACAATTAACTGCATCCTTCCCTTATAGTTAAATTGGGGGATGTGCATTAGTCATTAACTGAATTTCCTAATTAAACTTTGAGCTGTCGGAGATGAATTGAAGTTAAAAAAAGAGTTTACCAATCGCATGAAGAAATAATAGTCTAAATGGAAATAACTATGAACATTACCATTTGAAGAGCCTAATTCAAGGCATGGAAATGAGGGAAAAAGAACCAAGTGACTTTTCGTTAAGAAAATAGGAGGGGCATTCAATCTGGGATTTGGAAATATTATTTATTTTTTAGATTGCAGGCGGAAGCGCTTCAAAAAATATTTTCTAGAGGACATATTGTTGTAGATGTAATGCCCCGCCACGCAACCCTAGGGGAAGTTGCAATTCACTAACCAAACGCAACAATTTTTTTTTTTTAAAGTGCAAAAACGTACAAGTTCGCTACACATTGCCAACATCCCCTAAGGCTACAAGACAAAGATTACTTAAACCCGAATTAAACAACCAAGGAATGAAAACATAACATCATTCAATTAACGAATTAAAGTACATACATTCCATACAGGATAATTACATCAAAGACTAATAGATACAACATGATATCCAATAACGATTGTTTACAATTTAATTACAACACTCATTCCCCAAATGAGGTAAATCAAATAAGCATGATAATATATTACAATTTCCACCTCGATACAAATGAGGGGTAATGAAATACAAGAATAACTGGAATGAAAGAACTAGAAGAGTAACAGGAATCAACGAGCTCCACATCATGAACGTCTCGTCCACATGATCGCGATCAAAGCCAACGGTGTAAGGTGCACGTTCCACCCAACCAAGTGATACCCAAAGGCTCACCCCCCGTGCTAGGAGATAGTAACAAGGATTTCTGGTCAAGACCAACTACCTCTAGACAAAGGCTAATCATAATTGAACCGACTCAAATACCAACATCATTTAACACAGTACGAAATCTCACAAGACAATACATTGCTTCCAGGTTATATAGGACAAGTACACCATTGTACAACACACAATAACTGACTAACTGGTTACGTAGGAAGAGTTTCATACATAAATTGCCATGAGTTACCCTAGCTCAACCTTCCTAGGCTACCGGACCCCCATCATGGGTTACCCTGGCTTGCCTCTACCGGCCGCTGGACCCTCATGCAAAACTATGCGTCTCATCTCATCTCGAGCCTTAATAACGCATACTTCATGAGAGAGGCATTCATTAACTTTATTAGTGTGAAGTTCCCCATTAATTCTTTTAGATTATCACTTGATTAAACCCTAAGCAAGTTACCCTGACACCACTTTGGGCGTCAGACCCCCACAAAGGGCCACTCTCCTACTGACAACACTGGGATACAAAACCCCCAATCTAAGGGTAGACAACATGCACAAACTGAAAAACCGAACTCCAACCTCAGCACATAAGGCCACGTAACCCGTTCATAGTACACGGTAACCAAAACATACCACAAATCCCGTTCATGATAACCAGGTGATAACACAACTACAACCACGTGCACTACCCCAAACAAGACACAAGTTTGTCCAACACAAATAATTAATCCAACACAAAATGAACCCTGGAAGACTTACTAACCCAAGGACTTGATAGCACAACATCGAGAATAAAAGAGACAATGCAACGAACGACAATCTGACAATTTATTCCCCTACCTTAGGATTTCCTAAATCCAAACCAAACAATGGCATAGTGCATGAATCAAGTAAAGTAATTAACATTTAATTTTACATACTCAAAAGCAAATAAAATTTCATTGACGTCATACAAGAATTTAAAACTATCAGGTTATTTCCTTTCCTCAATATTACTTAATGATTTAAATCAACCATTTAAAATAAAATAAAATAAAAACATCTGTAATAAACTCATTTCATAATAGCTCATCCTTTACAGAAATCAATTTCCTCATTTACTCTTATTAAGACATCATTTTAATAATCATATTTAAATATATTTATATATTAAATATATATGCATGATTATATAGACTTAATGTATATATAACCCTATATCTATATATTTAAATATATAAATAATATTTAAACATATATTAAAATAATAATTAATAACCCACAAAAATTAAATATAATATAATATAAATATTATATTATATTTTAATTAACAAATAAAATAATAATAAATATAATATAATATAAATATTATATTATATTTAATTAACAAAAAATATAATAATAAATATAATATAATATAAATATTATATTATATTTAATTAACTAATAAAATAATAATAAATATAATATATTATATAAATATATAATATACATTTAAAATGAAATAAAAAAACTAAGGCGTTAACAATAGGGGTTTCCCCTGTATGGAGGTGGGGCGCATGGCTAGCCCAACCCCCCATGGGGGCCGCGGCGCGCCTCCCCCACTGTGTGTGGGGGGTGCCCAATAGCGTCCTCCCAATGGGGACGGTTGTGGCAGCCATGGCTGCCAACCTTCCCCATAAAAAAAGATTCGTTAACCTAATTTTTTACGCCCCTGTTCTGGCCGAAAACCCAGAACAAAAAAAAAAACACAAGGGTCCTTTTCTTTTAAACCAGAAAAATAAATTTAAACAACTATTTACATATATATATATATATATATATATTATGTGTATATATGTATATTTAAACAAAATATACATATATATACATATTATATATATCAAATTCCATTCACAGGCAGATTAAAGAAGATCAAACTACAGAAAACAATTTGATAAAACAAAGGTTTGTTTTGTTTTTCTAAATTCCATTTACAAGATTATTTTTTGAGTTTTGTTTCAAGTTTTGAATGGAGTTTCTTGATGGGTTTTTCTTGTAATCCACATTTTTAAATCTTTTAACAATCTGAACAGTGTCTAAATCATTTCAAAATAAAGAATTTGCACAAAATTTAAATAATAACCTTGTGTTTTCTCCAAGCTTGAAGTCTTTCAATGGAGGTTTTGCCTTTGCTTTCCAATTCAGCTTCACCAATTTTCAATATTTTCTTCACAATTTCTTGCAAGAATTTCCATCCAAGTTTGCTCTCCAATTTTTTTTTCCAATTAAAACTCAAAATAAAACCACAATTACCTTATGCAATCCTCTCCAAATTTGTCAAACCCCTAACTTTGAATCCACCCACCAACATTTATTGCTAATTTAGATATTTTTATTTTTGAAATTTAATAAAACAATTTCATTTTCCAAATGCATTTTGCAAAAATATTCTTTTAAATAAAATTCATTACAACCCAAATGACAATTTAAATTTTCTTTAACCAAATGATTTTAACAATTCACAAATAAAATTCTTTTCAACTTTTATTTCTAAAGGTAAAATATAAAGCTTAATTCTAATTTTTTTGATTTAATCCAAAATCCAAAGATGCCAACCCAACCAATTTGATTTAATTTATCCTTATTAATTTAATTAGTCAATAAAATAACCTAATTCAAAATTAGATTATTTTATTAATTAAATTAAATTAATTAATTAATCACTAATTTCCCAACATTTCAATAAGACAAAACAATAATCATTTATAAATTTCAAAAGCCATTTAATCCCTTTTAACTTGCAATTTTAAATATAAAGCCAATGGGGAAACTAACAACATAAAACACTGAACCCAACTAAAACCGACGACACACTATGGCTAGGGTGATGGTTTGACACAGAAAACCTAGTTACTATCTCCCAATCGATACCGTTGGTCGATGGACACGCTCAAACCTGTGAAACCAGGTGGAGTCGATGTCCTGTACCTGCATCCTGCACACAATACGAGTGTCGAAATATGCATATAATATATTAAAACACACCGTGAAAAAGGGAATCGCGGAATCACAGGGCGCTCGCATGCGAGTGATGTGATCCCTTCCCCTTCACCAATACAGTATAGCTAACTGAAACATCTAAAATCCATGCTATAATCGAAAGTGTAAAGCATCATCAATTCACATACATGCTAATCTAATCCATGACATGCAATAATAATAATGACCAAATAAAATACCATCACACCAAAACATAATGTTTACATCGCTTACAATTAGCGGTCAAAAGTAACCAAGTTCCACAAACAAAGTGATAACAAAATAAACATACATAGAGAAATATTGTTCGATCAAAAGAGCAAAATGAAGGGGTGTTACAGTAGATCCTTTGCAGAGAGCAGTGTGGAATAATTGAGCGTTGCATCACTATCCAGATATAAAAGAAAGAGCTAGGAGAACAAATTTTTCCAACTTACCAAGAATACCTATAAAAAAGAACCCTCCTAAGATTTGGCTAATTGATACCAAAACCCTTGCAACAACATTAAAACGATTGAAAGACAAGAAGAAAGAACCCATCAAAGAAAAAGAAGGAAAATGCATGTATCTTAAGTACTCACTTTATCATGTTGCATGGTAATTATTTTTACGAGTGGATATTGTTTAGTTATTTATTATTTTAATAAATGGTTAAAGATGGAATACTTCTTTTATTATCAATGGTACTTATTGTAAATTTTTGAACAATGCTCGTTAATTTATGAAACCATCTTGGGTATTATTCCTTAATGAATGTTGTTAAAGTTGTCACACATTATGAATTATAGATTCTTATGAGCTCTTTCCTTATAAAGATTTAGTTATGACAAATATAGCTTTGAAACCTAATTGAAGAAAAGAAAACAGAGCTAGAACATTTGGTATTAACGGTGCTTATGACTCACATTTACGAGTAATGGCATTGTGCTTGAGTTACTGCATCTATAGCCTAACACAGCTGCAATAATGACATCTGCGACATTGTCCCTAGAAATTGTCGAGGAGAAATAAGGGACATTGATTGATTAAATCCAAAGGGAGGGAAATACCCTTTGGATTGATAATCTAAAAAGATATAAAAAAAATGAATCAAATCCGTTAGTGACAACCTAGAAAACCAAAGTAGGAATTTTCTATGGTGCAAATATAATTTAGATTTGAAGCTATATTTATGTTGATATGTTAATCTATTATGAAATCATTTAAACGGGACAAGGGTGATGAACTTTATTAGGAAGTAGGGAGCTAGATGAATGTTATTAGATAAACAAACAATGGCCAAGTTGACAATTTGTTAATCATGCTTCCCTTTGTGGGTAGTAGCTGTAGAGGAACTCTCTGGGGGAAGAAGAACACTAGAAAGGGTTGCGTACCCACCTTTATAATTGTTCACACAAAATGTAGTCTAGAAAATATAACTACATATTTATGCCTTGATCCTGTTTGGAAGCAGGGTATGTAAGCAATTTGGGAAACAAATGATGCTCCTAGTACTTAGGTATTCATGAACGGGGTTTAGGGCAAGAGAGAGATCACCTAAACAATTATCAAAAATAATCTACTAAAACATATTCAACTATACTTGGAGGAATCCTGTATGGATTGCTTGATTCCTCGAGGCCATAGGCCAAATTTTGAGGCTAGTTTCAAGCCTAGAAATGTAAATTATAAACCCTGAGGACGATGACTTCGGTACACTTTCAATTGGAAGTGTGGTCATCAGGGAAGCGACTCAGGATCTGGATGATCCCAATGAGTCCAAGACTCTGGCCAGATCACATACCTCTAATACAATAGATGTCTACCTTGTTTAGGTGGATGCCTATTCCAATTATATGAATAGATGAATTCATGTTCCATATGAACAATTGATTGGTTAACATTCCAAATTGACATATACCTATCCCGTATGGATAGAATTTCCCATGTATACGTATGAATATTTGAACATTTAAGAAGAAAAAAATATAGTGGTATTTAGGGTTAAAATAAATTGGGTCTTTACATGTGGTATCAAAGCAAGGTTCGAAAACTAGGCCTTGTAGTTTACTATGACTCATGTAATTGAAAAACATTTTTATAAGGTTGTTTGAAAAACATTTTTCTCAAGCCTTAGAAGAAAGCTAATATGAGAATGATTAATCAGGAATTCTAGATGGCAAGGGGAAGAGCAACTCGAGGTAGTGTTGGTCAAAGGCCAAGGAGGAATAATAATGATGAACCACAGGCACAAAGGGGAAATGAAGTTGGGATTGAGGCAATAATAAAATTGTCAACTAAATAAAGGGATAAGATCAACTCTTTGGAGAAAACAGTACAGGACCTTCGCACAAGGCAAGACAATATTGAAAACATAGTTGAACTTGAGCTTGAAGACCCTCCCGAGAAATAAAATCTAGGGGAAAACGTAATGAATGTTGTTGTACCTAGAAAAGAAAATCCTATTTTAGAATTGTCTAAGGACTTGAAGAAAATCACCCCTCCAAAATTTGATGGAAAACAATTGGGAGAAGGGGCATAAAACCGGTTGAATGAAATGGAAAAGTATTTTGAGTTAAGGGACTTCAATGAAACTACTAAAGCCTTATGGGGGTCCTACCAGCTTGTTGGTGAAGCAGCTAGTTGGTGGAATAATGTTAGCGAACATAATAAGTACAACAAATATAACATAACATGGGAAAAAATTGTTGAACACTTTCATAAAAGGTGGCTACCATAGTTGTTTTTTGATGAGAAGATGATTGAGTTCCATAATCTTTGACAAGGATCTTTAATAGTTCAACAATGCCAGGACAGGTTTGCCAAACTACTAAAATATGTGTCCATATATCAACAAGATGAGAATAGCCAAACCAAGAAATTCATTTTGGGGTTAAATACCAACATAGGGGCAGATGTTGACATGCATGGATCAGAAAGTATGAATGAAGTGCTAGATAATTCTTTGAAGAAGGAAAGGAAGTTAAAAACTTTAACTTCAACAAGGAAGTCTTTCAGAAGTAATAATTTCAAAAGGAAACAAGAATTTGAAAGGAACACAAACATCAACAAGAACTTAAGGAACAATTCATCATAAAGAAAACCACCTCCAAATCAAAATCAAGGGTACAATAGAAATAATGCTAACAAAAATAATTTTAATAAAAATGACCAAAGGAATTATAACCGATCAACAAACCAACCAAGGTTCAACGAAACAAGAAATAACCGGCCTAAGAATCTGGTGCAATGAGGACTACTAGGTGGATGTTTTATGTGTAGAGGGAATCATTTTGCTAGAGAATGTCCAAGGATGCAAGGAGGGATGAGAGAAAATCAACCTCAGAGAGGACCTCCACAAAGGATTCATGTAACAATAAGGAACCAACAAACCCAATTCCAGAATGTACACAAAGAGACTACAGGTACACTCTTTGGGAAACCAATCTCAATCCTAATAGATATTGGGTCATCTGAATTAGTAAGCAAAAAATCATTTAAAGTTAATCATATGGAATCATCATGGACAATTTAGTATGGGGGACAAGGCAATTAAAGAGGTGACCAAGTGTTTATCTAATGTCAAAATGCAATTTCCTAATTTCAATACAAAGGTAGATCTTTATGTGGCACCCCTAGTTTCATATGATGTGATCATTGGAATGAGTTGGTTGAAAAATCATGAAGCTAATGTAGATTGTTACAACAAATGGGTAGAATGTTTAGATGATGAAGGAAAATGGGTTGTAATTCAAGGAAAACATAGACCTATAAGTATGGAAATCATATCAACTATGCAATTGGAAAAGGAGAAGAGAAAGGGAGCTCTAATATACATGGTTGCCATAGATGAAAAGGAAGAATGAAATATTCCAACCTTCCAAAATTCCCCTTATCTTCAAGATTATAGTGACGTGTTTCCTGAAGAACTACTAGGGTTGCCCCCAAAAAGAAAATTTGACTTCTCCATTGATATAGTTCAAAGAGTCAAACCTGTGTCTAAGGCACCCTATTGAATGAACACAACAAAATTGGTAGAACTCAAGATGCAACTAGAAGAACTGCTTGGGAAGGGTCTCATAAGACCAAGTGTTTCTCCTTGGGGAGCACTAGTTTTGTTCAAATGTTAAAAAGAAAGATGGAACCTTAAGACTTTATTGATTATAGAATGTTGAACAAAGTCATAATAAAGAATAGTTACCCTTTGCCACACATTGAGGATCTCTTTGAATAGATGAAAGGAATGCAACCATGTTTTCTAAGATAGATCTTTGATTAGGGTATCATCAACTCAGGATAAAGGAGGAATATATTCCAAAAACAACATTTAGAACAAGGTACATGCATTATGAGTTTATAGTTGTACCTTTTGGTGTGACTAATGCTCCAACTTCCTTTATGAACTTAATGAATAGTGTGTTCCATGATTACTTGGATAAATTTGTCTTAGTCTTCTTAGATGATATCTTGATTTATTCCAAAAACAAGGACTTGAACACCTAGCACATCTTCAGTTAGTTTTGCAAAGGTTGAGAGAACATAAGCTATATGGAAAATTATCAAAATGCGCATTCTTTGAGAAGAAAGTCCACTACTTAAGCCACATCATTTCAAAATATGGAATAACAGTAGGCCCAGATAAAATAAAAGCAATAGAAGAATGGTCAATTCCCAAAAATATGTTAGAGGTAAGAAGCTTTATGGGGCTTGCAAGAAATTATAGAATATTTATGGAAGGACTCTCAAAAATTGCAAATCCAATTACTTCATTATAAAGGAAGGGTAAAAAATTCTTGTGGATTGAACAATGTGATAAGTCATTTCAAATTTTGAAGGAAAATTTAACCACAAAACCAATCTTAAAGCTCCCAAATCCAAATGGACATTTCTTAGTTGTGAGAGATGCTTCCATTGAAGGTTTAGGAGGAGTACTCATCTAGGATGAAGGTGTGATAGCTTATGAATCAAAGAAATTGAAAACTCATGAAGTAAACTATGCACCTCATGATTTGGAACTAGCAGTCATTGTTCATGCTCTTCAAAAATGGAGACACTTTCTCGTAGGAAAATCATTTGAGTTAAAAATTGACCATCAAGGACTCAAATATATTTTCACACAACCTCACCTGAATGCTAGACAAAGGAGATGGTTAGAATTCCTAAGAAAATATGATTTTGAGACATAATATATCAAAGGGGAGGAAAATAGGGTTGCAGATGCACTAAGCAGAAGGCACTTGATGAATATTGCAACATTCAAAACCACTTTTAAAGAACAAAGGTGAAATGAACAAAAAGAAGATTCATGGTATAAGCAAGTTAGGTCAACCTTAGAAAGTGATCCAATTGATCCTAGAATGAAGGGGTACACTCTAGATGGTGAAAAGTTGCTTCGATACAATAACGGGATATATGTTCCAAACTCTAAAGAGTTGAGAGAGTTGGTTTTAAGCGAAGCCCATAATACTCCTTATTCAGGACATTGAGGGTCAAACAAACTCTATTCAAACCTTAAGAAACTATATTTTTGGCAAGGAATGAAGAATGGCATAGTACTTTATGTAGCTAAATGTCTTGAATGTCAAAGGGTGAAGGCATGACATATTCATCCAACAAGATTATTATATCCCCACGATATACCACATCATAAGTGGCAAGCCATTAGTATGGATTTTATACAAGGATTACCTACAACACCTTATAGGCATAACACAATAATGGTAGTAATCGGAAAAATTACAAAGGTTTCTCACTTCATAGCAGGGAATTTAACAGATGATGCTCCAATTTTGGCTAAATGTTTTGTGAAATAAATTTTTAGGTTGCATGGAGTTCCAGAAAAGACCATAGTTGATAGGGATGCTAGGTTCACTTCAAGGTTTTGGAAAACTCTTTGGTTAGCCTTGGGAACACAATTGAATTTTAGTACAACATATTATCTTGAAACAAATGGCCAAACAAAAAGGACAAATCAGATTGTGGAAGATCTCCTACGTATGTACTGTATGGATAAACAATCTTAGTGGGAAGAATATCTTCCACTAGTAGAATTTATATATAATAACTCTTATCAAATCTCCTTAGGGATGGCTCCATTTGAGTCATTTTATGGAAGAGCTTGTAAACACCATTGAGTTGAGACAATCTTTAGGATAGAGTGATAATTGGACCAAATATGTTGAAGAAAATGAAAAATTAGATCAATTCAATTAGACAGAGGTTAAAGGAAGCAACATATAGGAAAAAGAGTTATGGAGATAAAAATAGAACATAGAGGGAATTTACAATGGGTGAACATGTTTTCTTAAGGGTTAGACCATATAAAAGTTCTAGAAGCTTTGGGAAAAAGGAAAAGTTAGCACCCTAGTATGTGGGACCTTTGAAATTCTAGGAAAGATAAATCTAGTTGCCTACAGATTGACCCTACCTCCCCAACTGAGTCGGATCCATAATGTTTTCCATATATCACTTCTTCATAAATATGTACCTAGTGAGAAACATGTTTTGAACTGGAATTCATTACAGGTACAAGAGCCCGACAGAATAACAATAAAGCCATTCAGAATCTTGGAGAGGCAATAGTACCAATTGGACAACAGGGTGGTTGAGCAAAGTAGTGGGATCAATATGATAAAGACAATACTACTTGGGAAGATACAGTTGATCTACAACAATCTTTTCCTTTCTTCTTTTAAAACAATGTCTATACACTATTATTTTCTTGTTTTAAAGTACTTTAGATACTATCTCTTTACTATCTTAAAAACTTATTTGATAAGTGCATCAGGATGATGCATGTAAATAAGGGGGGAGGATGTCATAACCCATAAAGAACTGATGTTATTTTTACTTATTTAAATTAAATGTGTTATTTGGTTGACAATAAATAAATCAAGTAAATAATGTAATAATGATAGAAATGTAAGTTTTAATTACTCCTAGTCACGATGTCATCATCACAATCAATGCATGTTTCCATTATAGTTAAATTGGGGGACGTGTGCATTAGTCATTAACTGAATTTCCTAATTAAACTTTGAGTCGTGGGAGATGAATTGAAGTTAAAAAAAGAATTTACCAACTACATGAAGAAAGAATACTTATACAACTACAACAAGTGATAGTCTAAATGGAAATAACTATACACGTTACCATTCAAAGAGCCAATTCAAGGCATGGAAATGAGGGAAAAGCTATAAGTGAAGTCGTTCAGAAGGTAGGAGGGGCATTTGAAATCTGAGATTCAGAAATTTTTATTTTTTTTTTTAGATTGCAAACGGAAGTACTTCAAAAAATATTTTCCAGAGGAAATATTGTTGCAGAACCTTCGCAGAGAGCGGTGTGGAATAATTGAGCATTGCATCACTACCCTTCTCTCAGCTTCCTTCCAAAGGTACAGTGTGATCTAGATATGTTAGATGACATTATAACAAGATATATTAAAAGAAGAGCTAGGAGAACAAAATTTGCTAACTTACCAAGAATAACTCTCAAAAAGAAGCCTCCTCTTGAGATTTAGCTAATAGATATCGAAACCCTTGCAACAACATTAAAATGATTGAAAGATAAGAAGAAAAAAAACTTCAAAGAAAAAGAAGGATAATGCATGTATTTTAAGTACTCATTTTATCATGTTGCATGGTAATTCTTTTTACGAGTGGATATTGTTTAGTTATTTATTATTTCAATAAATAGCTAAGATGAAATACTTCTTTTATTATCAATGGTAATTATTGTAAATTCTTGAACAATGCTCGCTAATTTATTAAATCATCTTGGGTATTATTCCTTAATGAATGTTGTTAAAGTTGTCACACATTATGAATTATAGATTCTTATTCGAGCTCTTTCCTTATAAAGATTTAATTATGATAGATATAACTTTGAAACCTAATCAAAGAAAGGAAAAGAAACCAATAGCATTCATTATTAATGGTGCTTCTGGCTCACATTTACGGGTAAGTGCGTTGCGCTTGAGCTACTATATCTATAGCCTAACATAGCTAAAATAACGACGTTTGTGACATTGTCCCTATGAATCGTTGGGGAGAAATAAGAGACAATGATTGATTAAATCGAAAGGGAGGGGAATCCCCTTTGGATCAATAATCTAAAAAGATATAAAGAAAATGAATCAAATCTGCTAGTGACCACCTACAAAACCAAAGTAGGAATTTTCTACAGGTGCAAATGTAATTTGGATTTGAAGCTATATTTATGTTGATATATGTTTTTGATATAGGAAAAAACAGATTTTGAAGGGACCCAGAACCCTTTAACAAAAAAGAGCAAGGCTGTAGAAAAGACAACAAGCAGCCAGCGAAAAAGACCAACTCCAAAACAAGACCAATTAAGATTTACATTTAACATTTTTCTTGTGGGAGCAGAGAGTCATGTTGAAAGATGACCGAGAGGATTTATCTTTTTTGCCCTTAACTATGATCCAGCCATCTTCCACTTGCGTCGCCTTACCGTGCCACGCCAACTCGCTACTTTCATGAAGATGAAAGCCAACAGCCAAAGTATTAGGGGTTACATCTTGATTCCTTTGCACAGATAAAGACATTTTCGAAGAGCCACCAAAAAGGGAAGCTGAAGCACATTCCCCTGAAATGGCAGTCGTTGACTCAATAGGGGTTGCCTTAGCGACCCCGCCATTTGAGACGACTGGAGGGGTCGTTCCAAGACCCAAAGATTCAGAAGCAGCCACCTCATGAACATTAGGGGTTTCAACAAGATGTTCAGTTTTAGCAACCCCACCAGAAGAGACATCTGAAGGGGATACCTCACGAGCTTGTGATTCCGAGGCAACCACCTCAGAAAAGCTCCTATGTTGATCAACATTCTTCTCAACTGTATAATGCTATTGAGTGGTACCTTTCCACCAAGAAGTTGAAGCATTTTTCTCGAAACCACATTGTGCAGTAGCGTAACCTGTTTTAAAACATCTTCTACAGTGGAAGGGAATCCCTTCATAGTCCAAGGATTGTATCCAAGAACCCTTTGAAGTTTTAATTAAAATTTCAGCAGGTAGCCCTTTTGAAACATCCATTTCAACCAAAATTCGGGCAAGGGTGGAATGAAGTATGTCAAAAGTAGCAGCATCAACCAACAAGAAATCACCTAGGGCATCACCCACTTCTTCCAAAAGGGGGTCAAACCATAAGTGGAGGGGAAGGTAAGGCAGTCGTACCCAAATCGGGATCCTGCTAAAAGTTTCAGAAGCAGGGTTGAATCAGCGTGCCAAGGCTTAATCATCAACAAAAATTTATTCTCCCAACTAAAAAATTGTCACAAAGAATAATGTTTCTGTCCTGAGCATTGTCAAACTTAGCCACAAAAAACCCCTTAGCCATGGGGAAAATAATTTTTTTACCAGAGATTAGAGGCTGCCATTTGTTGGAAATCCAAGAATGCAGCTGAGGGAGATTGGGCTAAAAGCCCTTGAATCGACAAATCACTCCAGTCTCAGAGAGCTCAGAAACGTTTTCCTCTATTTCCTCTATTATCAAACCAACAAGAATGCCATATGTTGATATATGTTAATCTATTATCAAATCATCTAAATGGGTCAAGGGGGACAAACTTTATTAGGAAGTAGGTTTAGATGAATGTTATTAGGTAAACAAACAATGGTCAAGTTGAGCATTTGTTAATCATGATTCCCTTCGTGGGTAGCAATTGCAGAGGAACTATCTAGGGGAATAAAAACCTTAGAAAGTGGTGTACCCACCTTTATAATAGTTCACATAAAACATAGTCTAGAAAACATAACTACATATATTACACTTGATCCTATTTGGAAGTAGGGTAAAAGTACAAAGTTGTGCCACACTTTTGGCCAACTTATCAGCACAACTGAATTTAAGTATTTCTAACTAAAAATCAATTTTAGTCAAACATATGATCTAGTAAGATTCATTCTAGCTAAGTTATATATGTCCACAATTTTTCCAACTAAAATTATTAGATAAATGCATATGTAGGACCACTTTGAAGCCTATTTACTGAAAATAATAAATTATTTTAAAAACTTGATGTTTTGACAACTCCTAGTCATGTAAATAACATTTTTTTTTAAATATAAAAATACCCTTTTGTAGATCCATAAGTGTAGTATTCAAAAATACATATATTTAAATACTTTAACCATTATTTATATTTTATTTTTTATTTTTACTAAAAGTAGGTTATCAACACAAAAATATTAGGTTAATTACCATGTTAAGAAAAATACTAAAACTTATTAAAAAAATTGAAAAAATATGATGCACCAAATAAAATAATCTATATCAAGATGGTATTTTTTTTTTCTATTTTAGATAAATAATCAATATAAAAGTTGACGTCAAATGGAAACAACTGTGTTTCAGTACACACACATTTTAATATTTATTTAAAAATATGTATTTATCAAAATTGAAAAAAAAATCCATGCACTAAAGTTTCAAGTTATAAATACACAATTTTTGAAGAAAAAATAATAAAATTTATTATATAAAGATTGACGTCTCATGTAACTTCATTTTTCAACATTTTTATAAGCAACAAAATTGTAGTGTAAATTTATATAAAACTATATTCAAATAATTTATTAATTTTTTCAAAAAATACAAACATAAAATATACTAAAAATATATATATTTTATTAGTTTACATCATTTTAAAATTCAAAACGTATATGCTACTTTTTAGTGATTCAAGTTTAAAATTTGGATTAGTGTTGGTTGATTCCTTTATAAAGTGTGACACAGCTTTGTGCTTTTACCCAGTAGGGTATGTAGGCAGTCTGGGAAATGAAGGATGCTCCCACTATTTAGGTGTTTGGGAACGAGGTTTAGGGAAAGGGAGAGATCACCTAAATAATTATAAAAAATAATACACTAAAATATATTCAACTATACGCGGAAGAATCTCGTATGGAATACTTGATTCCTCTAGGTCATAGGCCAAATTTCGAGGCGGGTTTCAAGCCTAGAAATTTAAATTATATACCCTCAAGGATGGTGACCTCAATACACTCTCAGTTGGAAGTGTGGTCATTAGGGAAGTGACTTAGGATCTAGATGATCTCGATGAGTCCAAGACTTTGGCCTGAGCACATACCTATTGTACAACAGACGCCTACATCATTTAGGTGGATTCCTATTCCAATTATATGAATAGATGCATTCTTGTTTCGTATGAACAAACGATTGGATAACATTTCAAATTGACATATACCTATCTCGTATGGATAGAAGTTCTCGAGTATACATATTTATATTTGAACATTTAAGAAGAGAAAAATAGTGGTATTTAGGGTTAGAATAAATTGGGTCTTTACAGGTCGGGCAAAGAGAAATAGATAAAAACAAGTGATAAATAACAATTTCTACAACTTACCACTTAGATGTGCTTTCCTTGATGGACTGAAGTCATGGTACTCATCTTATACATGGAGAATTGGATGCTTGATTGAAGGTCTTGCAAGTGTTAGTACTCACAAAACAAATGAAAATGAAGCACAAACAATCTTCCTTATGAACTTGATGCATTGCTAACATGAATCTTGAATGATGAAAAGTGTTGTAATAATGCTTATTTTTAGAATGCTCATTTGGAATTCAAATTTTCTCGATATTTAGATTGTGAAAAAGACTTGTATTTATATGCATTTATTTGTTTTCTTGTAAAATTAATTATAAAATGCCAACAAATGAATTTATATTTGCAAATGTAAAATTGTCGACAATAACATATTCAAAATTGGACCAAAATAGGTTGGTCAAGGGTAGTGAAGCCCTAGACCAACCCTATTTTGGAGATTTTAATGTCATTAAATAAATAATTAATATTAATTCCCGATTATATCCCAAATCTTGGAAAACAACCATAAAATTGGTAAATTATAAGCAAAATTAGTTCCAAGTGCAATTAGGGGGAAGCTAAATATAGTGTGAAATTGTCAAGGGTGACAATTTACGACACTGCACTATCAAAATATGAAAAATTTAAAACTAATTTAAACATAATAGCATGGCATAGGAAATTGATGTTTAACCCACACATTGACCAAAAATAGAGATAACAACTAGAGTGTATGTTTGAGCAGTCTATATGTATGAATACGATAAGGTTTAAAAAGGTTAAATATAGTCATTTTACTAAATTATAGCCAATATATGTTTCATATTCAATGTTCCTATTAATATTGAGGTATTTTAAGAAGTGTATAAGATAAAGGTAATTTAATTGCTCATATGTATTTTAAAATGAAAGGGGTTTAAATAGAATAAGGGAATTTTCGTTGATTTCTTAGCAATCCTAGTTCATATTTATATGTTATCTACAACTCTATTGGAGTAAAAAAATCTAATGATATTATGAATTAAATAACTTCTTGCTAATTCAATTTCTTAATTTTCATGGTTTAAAAATGAAACCTTGATTTTCATGGTTTATGATGAAAAAGGAACAATAAAACCTTCAACAATCTCGAGTTGCTAATACTCTCACTAGATGGTATACTCAAGTAAAATTTCTTTGGAAGGGCTTCCAAATAAAATAGGTAACTAAATCTACAATGCTCCAAATTTTATCCCTTATTTATTATCATTTGTGTTTGCATTAATAAAGTTTCAAGCCAGTACTTTCTTATATATCATGACACTTATTATGTTAGTAGAATATTTTTTTTTATGAATCGTACAAGATTCTTAGAAACAAATTTTCTAATGTTGGTCAATGAATGTTTTCTTTAACCTTTATTTAATAATAGTTCACATTCACATATGACCTATATAATTGATAATTAAGATCGCCTAATTTAGTCTACATAAATCTTTCATATATAAAGAATGACTAAGACTTATTATCATATAGTTTTAAATTTCTACTAGCTACATTTGATATACAAATTTGCAACATCAGCATAATTATAAATAAGCATGGGTTCATCATTTAGGTCAAGTGATAATACCAATCTAATACTATTCAAATTATTTTCAAAGGTATAACTAATTATCTTATGAGAAAATTAAATAATGGTTTAATTACTACAACATGAAAATGATTATTCTCGTTCTACATGAACGTCTACTTTGCTTTAAGGTTAGGACCCTTCTAAATTCGTTTCATATTACCTAATATATTGTTGAGTCATTTACCTCAATCTCTATTGGTATCTTACTGAACATAGTAGTTTCCAGGACAAGTCGGAGGTATTTTCTAAGCGTAAGGATAGATGAAATTATAACACTCTTAGTTGACAAGTAGGAAATAAAATTGGACGCCTAAACTAGGCACTCATTCATTGAATATAAGGCAGGTCAAAATACGCGACCTGTTGACCGAATGTTTTAAAGGATTACATTTCATGGATTGTAATAATTTTAGGTTATGCGCAAATAGTTTTTATGAAAAGAGCTTTTATGGAATGAAATTGGAATATTGCGTTTAGTCTAACACCCCGTTATAACACTTAGTTTATAATCCGCATTTGCCAGGATATTATATTCTACCTTAAATCATGATGAATTACATGTGCTTTGAATGTATTTCAAGGTTCTAAGAATCGGAACAGGAAGGATGATAATGTACAGAAGTGAGATCATTATTTACTTGACTCAATGCAAGCTCGATTCTATCAACTCAACATGGCATAAATATATATGTTTTGAATTCTCTTCACCAAGGGGAAAGCAATTTTAGGAAATCAAATGCAATTGGTAGGTGTAAAGCTAAATTCCACAATGTTGGTGGTGAAAGACCATTAGCTTGAAAGAGGGGCCGCGTAACTAGAGTAGGGAGGAAGGAGTGTGTTCTGAGGGGCCTTCTTACCAGAGCCCAAAAAAGAAAACACAATACATACTCAATCATGTAGTATTTTAACCTATGACGGATATAGTCGGATTTCCAAAGAACATACTAGATTGTGAAATTGATTAAGGCAGTCTATAATCCAGATACACAAAATCAGTGGACAATGAGTTCCAAGAACAGTGATCTACTTTACATGCTGCGTTCCCCACATCAACTTGAAATAAAGTTTATTGCTTGTTTTGACTCATCATTTGTATATGGGAAGGTTAGTATGTTGGTTTTGAGAAGTGGCGACAAC
>VDFB02296926.1:0-13569 GCA_007258455.2 Sequoia sempervirens | reverse complement strand
ACAACTACAAAATGGCCAAAAAATGATGAACTACTGAGATTCACTTCCCCTGTTTCCTTGATCCCCCAAAAAGATGACTTTGTGGAACAGAGGAAATTACGATTGTTGATAGTATGATTTTTTTCTTTATACTTGTGCCTCTAGGATTTAATAAATGCATGAATTAAGCCTCAATTCTTAGTGCTTTTTCTGATTTTCTGCCTTTTTCCCTATATACACGTAGACCTTTAGGCATCAGAAATTACTCTATTGTTCTGGTAATTTATGCTTACAACAAGAGTTTTATCATTAGCATGGACTGTTCCATAATTGGGATGGATTGCAGGGCCTATCGTAATGCTTGTTTTTGCTTCCATTATATTGTATTCCACTTCATTACTTGCTGATTGTTTTTGCCTCTAAAAAGAAAATTACTTGGTTAGGTTTATGTGATTTCAACTGAGAGAATGAAGCTGCACTCAACACTTGGATTGTAGCCAAATAATGATTGATCAGTAGCCTACATATAATTTATGGCAGAAACAGGGCCATTGGCCACTGGTCAATAAAATTACTTAGGCCAATTTATGATTTGCAAAAAAAATGTAGAGGTTTATTTTAAGAATGCAATGACTTCAACCTTAAATGTTGTACGTACACCATTTCCAAAGTGCTTTATTCACCAATAGGAAACATTTAGATTTAATCCAAGTTATGCCAAAGTTATTGTTGCAATGTGGAAGTTGTGGAGATGTATTGAATAAATATTTGAATTACCTTCAAAACTGCTAAAAAATGAAAATATTCAATGCAGGTAAAATGCACAGATATGACTGAAACTCTACCCAAAATATGGTAGAGGCAAAGTCAAGTAAATTTGGGTAAAAAAATCTGTGAAACAGCTCTCCAACACAGGAAAATGTTGTGTCTCAAAATATGATCAATGAGAGAGTTTTACTTTCAGTTCTAACTGCCACATGTAGGGATTCTATATTTTGTTTCTGCAAAAAAAATGTTTTGTTTACAAGTTTTAAAATTCTTTTCAACCAGAAAATACATGTTAGTTCTATATTTTTTACTCTTTCAAAGTCTGCATTACAACTGCATACACAAATGTTGCTTTAGTATATGTTGCTGCAAAGTCTTCCTCACTTACACCATTCACTTTGCAGGCCTGTCCCTTTCAATGCATAGCTTTGGCAATTGACTATTTCATCAATGCTACAAACTTGTTGCTTCCTTTTTTACAACCGGTCTACCAACATCATATGTCTGTAAGCTACACAAAAAAAGGTTTCACCATCTTATACTAAATCTATCATTTGCACTGGACCTCTACACTGCAAGTTTGGTTCACAACAATAAAACTTCATTTATTTATAAACCTTCAACACTTCATATTTTACAATTTCTATAATTCAAATACAATACCATATATTAAAATATTCATCTCCACAAATCTTCGGCGTACCCATTGCACACATGAAGGTGCGATTACTAGTTTATTTGTCGTTAGACTTGAACATTAAGTTTATTCTATGTTAGGAGTTAACTATGAATTGGTCTTGTTTGGTATTTTACTATTACTTGATTTATACAGATTTTGATGTAGCATTTGAATGGACTATTAAATTAAGTGAGAAAGGGATATTAAACATTAAATAAGCATAATATATAAATCTAGAATAATATTTAACCCTAGGATTAGTAGAAAAGACAAGGTAATGATTATTTTGGATAATGTGAAAGTTAGACTTGGTCTTCCTTTTTTTTATGGTCATTTGAAAGACTAGTAGTTTGAATGGGAGAATGATGAAGGACCACTCCGCCCAACACTCACACATGACACAACAATATAGATTCACACATAAAAAATTTAGAAGGGAAAACAAATCATTTCTATTCCTTCAATAAAATGAAATACAAACTACAACAATTACAATGCCACATCCACACAGACTTATCTCACTACCAAGAAATTCAACTTTAGTAGAAATCTCTTAAGTCAAAGAACAATCTACACTAATGGAGCTATGCTTTGTAACCACCCTTTACCTCTTTCTCCGCTACCTTGGAATGTTTTGAAAAGTGTAACCTCCCCTTTTGGGCATTCAAAGATCTCACTATCCATTTTCTCACCCAATAAACTTATTAATTGAAATTTGAAATTTGAAAATTGGTAACACAACTTTCAAGCATCATAAATTTTGAAATGGGAATTCAATCGACTAACATGTTGAAGCATTGAAAATCTCGCCAAAAAACATTGATCATAAAAAACCTAGACTTTTGGCCAATTGTTTGGTGTGTGTGAAGCCCCTAAGCACCTCAAATTTGACTTTGAACATTTATATAGGGGATTTTACAATGAAAACCTTGATATCTTACAAACCACAAATGACATCGAGGTGATTTATTCATCATTGACTTAATTCGACAACTATGGAGCTCTATGTAATATTTCATGTCCATATGTGCACAAGTACCCACTTACTAAAAATAGAAACCTATCATTTTTACTCTTATTTGAAAATGTATTCTTTTTTTTGGGCAATGCAAGATTTCTCTTACACCCTTGATGCTCTTGCATTGGAGAATGCCTATTTTTCTAGGCGAAACCTTAATTTTAAATAAAATCAATTTTAAATATTAATGGTGAGGTGAGAGATTTAACAACCACCCCACTATACTAGGATTGTTGTGAGGTTGTGATGGCTACTCAACTTCCTTCACAATCTATAATGCATTCTATTGCATTGATACTTTACACTTGTGGTATTATTAACCTTGTTAGATTACAATTGAGTAGTGAAGGAAATTGAAATTACATTGAATATGGAACATTAAGTTATGAGTTTTTAGATCAAATTTTTTATTTTTCTTTGTATTGGTCATACGAGGTACAATGGAAAGGAATGGCTTTTTTTGAAGTTTATTGTATTGAATTGGATGTTGGTTGTGGAGGAGATATTTGCATTATAGTTCTCTCATTTTTTATGTAGTATTTATGTTTTATTTTGTATTAAGAGGTTGTTAAAAGATGGTCACTTATAATTAAGTAAGCTTATAATCTCAAATTGTAATCAAATAGTCATTTGAGATTATAAATTTTCCCTTCTCTCAACTTCCATGTGAATATTTGAGTACAAGGTCTTGTATGCTACTTTTTTCTTATTTTCTTTAATTTAAATGAAATATTAAAATTAAGTGATTATCTTAACTTTATTTTATTTTAATGCTATTATATGGTTTTAGGGGTAAGCATACCATGTGGATCTTTTCTTGTGTTGTTATATGAACAATGATACCTACATGTATGAAAAAAAATCCCATTCTTGATGCTTGATGCTAAAATTTCTTTGGGCTAGAAAAAAAGAATCTTATCTACGCCAATGGTCAAAATGTGCCTACGTCTGGGAATAGGGTTTCATCTAGGCAGATCCTTGTGGGAGGGGCTTCTCGAGAAGGTCTACATGGAGCTCAGAGTGGTGGTCTTTGCAGCCAGGAGAAGGATATCCAGAGATTTCAAGCAATGACCAGTGGGAAGAAGTCATGTCAGAGCAGTGTTAGGGTTGGCTTGGACAGTAGAAAACCCTGTGCATAGCACAGTGAGGAGAATGGGATCCCCAATGCATCACGGGCTACCAAGGGTGTTGGATTGGCTGAGGGGTCTAAGGCTTCTGAGAATGGAACAACCAAACCCTTATAGATTAGAAAGCTTTCACCCAAGTCTTTGACAGGCAGAGGAGGAGGGGGTTCTATTTTACCTCCCTCATCTAGATCAGACATAGTGGATTTAGATGATGAGATTGAACAAGAAGTGGCTTCCAATTTTTTTTCTAGGTTAGGCTTGATTGAGATTTAGGGATTCTGCCAAGTTTGAATGATCTCAAACCAATGGATTTTAGACCATGGGAGCCTTTTTGGAAGGGTATGTTCAAATCTATCCCATGAAAAAGGTTTTTTCATTGTTGTTTTTGAATAGGAGCAGGATAGAAACAAGATCCTTTGTGACTATCACTAGGATTGGGAAGGAAAATATACACTGATGTTAAAGCCATGGCATCCGGATTTTAACCTAGCCATTGAAGTTTTTGAGAGGGTTCCTCTCTGGGTGAGACTTCCTAACCTTCCCTTACAATATTGGTTTGATTCTTGCTTGGAGGCTATAGGGAACTCTTTAGGAAGCTTTTTAATGGTGGATGAGGGATCCTCAAATCTTCTGCATTCAACTTTTGCTTAGATTTTGGTGGAAATGGATGTGTCTAAGGAGCTTCCAAAGAGATCTAGGTAAAAACTTGAAAGGTTGTTGGGTGCAGCCCCTAGATTATGAAGGAGTACCCTTTAGGTGTAGAATTTGTTTTCAAATTGGACACTTGGCTGCTCAATGTGCTAAACATAGAACAAATAAATTTGCTTCTTGGTGGAAAGATGTTGCCCCCCAACACTAACAGTGGGAAAAAGGAGAAGAAGCAAGTGAGCTCTTAGTTTACAGGTAAGGAAGAAGAAGTACCTGGAGTTCTAGAACAAGTAGGGAAGGCTCTGGTGAATGATGGTAGTAGGGAGGAACAATAATAGGCTAGTGGTGGTGTAATGCCCCTCCATGCCTGGCTGTTTTGGACTTGTGTGTGAGTATTTGTGTGTGCTTCATTGATTACTGTGTTATTTGATTGTGTGAAAAATATCATATGTTAGTAGTCATGTTTAAATAATTAATTAAATCATAAGTGATTTGCAAGGTTATTTAAAATATAACTAGGAATTAAAATAATAATCAACTAAATCAAATCAAATGATTTAGAACAAATGATCAAATTAAACTAATTCGTTAAAAGTAAAAGTGATATTATTAGATAAATTGATTTAAATTGTTGTGTTAAACTGAAGTTAATAATAATTATGAATAAAATAATCTTGAAAAGATAATTATTATAATAAGAAATTTAAATGGATAAGGAGATAGGAAGCTAAAGTGTTTTAAAGCAAGAAATGAAACTTCACCTATAGAGCATTTGGAAGTCAAAGAGAACTGGAGAATATGAAGAATAAATAAATAAATAAATAAATGTTGTAGTAGTTTGCGAAAATATTAAATGTGTTTTGAAGAAAATTTTGCAAGTGGTTGATTTTAATTATTTTAATGTGGAAGTAATTAGTTAATAATGTATTATGGAGATAATGAATATATATTCAAATAAAAGTTCAATTTTGTGGATTTAAATTTATTTAATTTTAATCATATGCATGAAAAAGGCAACAAAAGGAATTAGAGGATTAATAATTATTTTGAGCTATTTCTTGAGATGTGACTTTTGGTATTCTCAGGAAGAGGAATGGAAGAGACTTTTGTGTGTGATTTTATTTAGGGGATTTTTGTTGGTAAGAGGGGGGATTCTCCTTCCAACAGATTTTGGAGAAATTTGGCAGTCAGTTTTTTGTTATAGTATTGCATTCTTTTATTATTTTGAGAATTCATGTGAGGATTAAGATTTAAGTTTGAGGGAGGATCTTGGAGCTGTTGCTGGAAGGATTGGATCAGCAAGAAGGATAAAGCTTCTACAGTTATCTACAGGCGCAGGACGCCAGGTTCTCCTTCTTCTTTTAAATTATTTTCTTTATAGCATCAAATGAAATAAGAATTCCTTGTTGTGAATGAAATTTTCTCCTGGATTGAAATTTAATGCATGTAGAAAATTCGCGAATCCTTAGAAATATTTGGGACTGTTTTCCAATCAAGAAAATTTTTAGCTGGGGATCGGGATTACTGTTTGTTAAAATGGAATTTGGTTGGGTTCTGGACTGTCAATTATTAGATTGAAATTTCTAGGAGCTTGGGACTGTTGTTTATTTAAATGAAATTATTTGTTGGGTTTTTCTATTGATTATTAAAAACGAAACTATGTTTGGAATTTTGGAAATAACCAGTACTGTAACTTGGTCTGGAAAATATAATAACTCAACTTAAGAATAATCTCTCACTGGGAATTTGGGGTTGTGTAAATCCTCACTTGTAGTTAAATTTTACAAAATTTATTCTGTATATATAAATTATGTTGAATCAGTAACTTGTATAATTGAGTGCTATTTCTCTGTATATAAATTTTGTTAGTATGATGAAAGGAAAATGGAAATAATGTTTTGGACATAAGTAGTTATGAAATGATAATGAGTTAACTACCCAATTATTAAGTAGTTTACCATTTTGTTGATAAATGAAAGGGGAAATTTAAATGTATGGGCATGATTAGTGATTGATTAGGGTATTCTTGAATTGGATAGTTATTGGTGAATGGGATTTTAATCTTTTGGAAAATTGACTTTCTTTATATTCATTTAATGGTAGATTGTAAGTTCTCTTTATGGATAAGTCTTTTAGAATACTTGTGATGGGTATCATAAATTGTTTTAGTTAACTGAGTAATTTAGATGGATAAAGCGTATTTGAAAGTTAACGTTCTATAGTGAATTAGTATTGAATATATATGTATGTTTAAGGATTGATTTGATTGATGTGTCCTCCTTTACATTTGCTTGGTTTCAAAAAAAAATGACTTTTATTCCGTTGGGTTGTGTCGATTTATGAGTGATTTGATGGACCCTTCTTATTGTGTATTTTCTCGAGTTTGCGTGAGTTGGGAATCCTCTTTAATTTAATTTGTGTTGTTATTCATTTAACCCTGCATGGTGAATTTTTGGATTTATTTGGAGTTGTGGAGGTCTTATTATTTGATTTTGTGGTGGAGTATTTTGGATATTAATGTGATGCTTGGTTGTGATAAGTTTATGCTTCTTGTCGTATGCAATCTTTCCACTTGTGTTATTTTGGTGAAACATTAAATTATATTGTTGTTATGTTTGATGTTTTTTCAAGGGTCATTTGTTTAACCAGCTGCACAGGTATCTTGTGAGGAGGAAATTGAGGTCTCCCTGGGATGCCTGGTTGCATGCTTTTACCTCTATTGTTGAACGATTGTGTTTGGATGGTTCGTGTTGGTGTGGATTCTTTTGGAGACTAATTTTGATTCAAGGAATCCTTTGCCATTAATTTGTGTTGTTTTGTTTGAGTTGTGGATAGTTGATCTTCTTGAATTTCTGATTTATTTGTATCAAAGTTGTTATGTGGTCTGGATGGAGTTGATGGTTTTATTTTTATGTATTCACTCGTTATATTTGAATTAAAGATAGTTCTTGTGGCCTTGCAATTTTCATTGTTAGTTCTTTGATGGGGAAACCCTAGTGTAAACTTTTTGAGATACTTCCAGAGGCTTGAGATGATTGTCAGTTGATGTTCTCTCTCTTTTTGTGCCCTTGATGTGGCAAGTGGTTTGGTTTCATGATTTTGAAAGGGTTGTACGGAATTGTTGAGACTTTGATTATGTATTTATAGCGAGATGGGTAATGCCTCCAATGCTTCTCTATTGTGATTATTTTTTCAAATTATGATGGTACAACCCTTGGTTTTTATGTTGTTGGGTCTCTAGGGAGAGTGGCTCAGGGCTCGATGCCCCATTTAAGAGGAAGGGCTGGATAACCCAGAGTGAAAGTTAGTAAACAAGTGAAAACCTAATAATTAACTTAGGAGGGTTGGTAGTAGTAATATCATTATAAGATTTTAAAAAGGATGCCTGCGTCTTCATTAGTGCTTTCCATAGACTAATGGAAGGTGAGAAGGCCGTGGTTGGCAAGGTGACCTCATCTTCACGAGAGGTCTGACTCCACATGAGTCACCCTATGGGGCGCCTCCAGTTGGAGGAAGAGCACAAGATAACCCATGTAGGACTATGCGATGACACTCTTCCCTAGTTGCCCATTTGTTTTACTTTATTGTGTTCCTCTGGAAGTAGGTTATGGGAGTTGGTTTAGATTGTTGTTTGAATTGATTTAAATTGATTCTTGTTTTAATACATCTTTAGTATACTTTGTGGTCTTGTATGATCTCATTTATATTTGATTTACGATCTTGTATTTTTATGGTACTATGTTATGATGTTATTATATTGTTTAATTACAATTTGGGATTGTATTATGTTTATTAATTCAGTTTAATTTGGAAGTATTTCATGACCATCCTTTGGTTACTTGTTTATTGGTCATTGCTTTGATTTATGTGATGGGATTTGTGACTTTAAGTTATTATGTTGACTCTTGTAATCCTTGAGTTTTATGATACTTTTGTATGATGTTGAGTCTTGTGGTTCCATGTTTGGATGTTCTTGGTTGTGGTCTCTTTCTTATCAGCTCCTAGCACGGGGGGTGGGTTTTCAGACTCACATGGTCAGGTGGAACGTGATAAGCACCCCATTGGGTCCCCAGCCAAGGATCTAGAGGTGCGGATTGGTGCTATTGCGGCGACTCCATAATTGTATCTGTCTTGGAGCTAGTTATGATATTGTGCATCATGTTATCTTGTTGTATGGTTTCCATTCATGATTGGAAACACTATTGTATCATTGTACCTCTAGAACATTGTACTATAATGTAATGTTAACTCGGTGTGGATATTGGCCATGGAAATTGTTATTCAATGTGTTAAGTTAATTATGCATATGTTGCATTTATGTACTCAGATGGTTTCTTTTCAATGATTATCATGTATGTGTTATATTTGTTAATGTTTATTTTGTTATGGATTATATCTTTGGATTTTATTCTTTATTGTCGTTGTGTGGATCTCAGTCTCGTAATGACTCTTCATGCACCCCAAGGGATGTATGTGTAATGAATCTACTAAATGAAATTCATATTATGACTTAATGTGTATTACATGTATGTTATGGTTACTTTAAAAGAAAAAAAATTGTGCAAGTAATTATTATGTTGTTGTCCTTACCGTCGCCGGGTGTTATAGGTGGCTAAACATAGGAAGGGATCCTGATTGAGAACAATGATAAGGTTGTCCCCAATGGATGCAAAAAGGATTTGAATTGTAAAAATCGGGCAGCATCACCATAATTTCAAGAGAAAAAAGGGGGAAGTGGCTTCAAGCAAAAGAATTTGGGAACCAAAAAGCTAGTGACTAGAGTCAACAAGCAATTTGTAGTTTGGATGAAGAGTTGGAGAATCCCCAAGACAATATTTTTGAAATGGTTGAAGGAGGTTGCAAGGGTGTAGGATGGTTGGAAAATCATCAAGGGGGAGAAAGAAAAGAAAGCAAAGAAAGAAACATTTGCTATGGTCCACCAATCTCAGACAAAGGGAAGACCAGAAAGTGCTTCAAATATTTTGACCTGCTAATCGGTTTCCTTTCAAGAGCTGATGGTTTTAATCTTATTTTTTGGTTTTTCTATCGAGCTACCTTGATTGAGGAGGTGATTCTCTATTTGTAATTCTTTCTGGTTTGGGCCAAAAAATTATGATGTACTTATGCAATTTAATATAATAATAAAACACATCTATTACTGAGCAAAAAAAAATGATACCTACTTGTACAACTTTTTTTCTTTTTTCTTTCCTACCATATCATTTGTATAGCCTTCTTGTATGGCTTAAATTGTATTATCACTAGAAAATCCTTTGCATTGTGAGCTATATTATAAAATCCAAAAGTTGAAAAAATTGTATACTTGCACACCACATGGTTATTATCTCCACAATCATAACAAGATAATAAATTGCCTTTGTCACTATTTTTCTCCTTCTCAATGACTTAGACAAGCTCCACGATGTCCTTGTCATCACAAAGCATATTGTTGCTAGGGTGCATATTATAGGTTGGGCATGCATAATTCCTTTGAGGAAAGTAATGGTTCTAAGGTGCACATAAAGGTTGGGGTGTATGTTATTTTTGTTTAGTTGTTAATTATATATATGCATTTAAGAACCTAATTTCCTTAAAATTGATGTTAAAATTGAACTACTTGGCAAGAATTGATATTATGAGTCGGGTTCTCATAAATTTCATACCAATACGTTAGTGTATTGTATTTAACTTTTTATAGTAGGGTGTAGGATGATGTATCATGATGCTCATGAAAAATCAAATAATCTAGAATGTGCGAAGGGTATTGAGTAGCATTAACCACTTGAACTCTCTATCAAAAAATTAATTATTATATGACCCACTAAATGCTACTCTATAAAATTCCTACTTAGATTATAATGCACTTGCAAACTATTCTATGCATGTAAATCTTCTCCTCCAACCATGATGTTACACCAAAACCTTGTAGTTCACCAATAAATTATAAACATAAGATAGCCTTTTCACGATTCCATCTATGTTACAAATTTATGCTTTACCAACTCTCATTGTATGTGTAATCAATCCTCCAATGCAATTTATTCATGAAGGAGAAATATTATTTTAGTATAGAAGCTTCACAATGGTTGAAAAATGATTAGTATAATCCAATTAAATTTTAGAAAATATAATGAATCATTGACTCTCCCAATCACCCAAATTTTATGATTTATTAGTCAAATATAGGTCAAATCACCAATAATTTATTTATGTATGTTGTACAAGTAGTATTTTTGCTACAATAGCTTTTTTTAGGAATGTTTTAATTAACCAAAATGTTCACAAATAGCAATAAAATTTCACCATGTATGAGGATCAATTTTGACAATACCATTACAATGTCATGCTAACAATTGGTCCATAATCACCTTAAAAAAATAACCTATGTTTTGGATTATAGTTCAAATTTCCTAACATTTATAGATGACCATTTTAAATTCTAAAAATTAACATTGGAACAATTTGCATTACCTTAAAAATATGAAATTTTATGCATGCTTAGGTGTTTCACATAGAAAAACTAGGATTTCATGCATTTTCATAAATATTTTTGCTTCTAGATCTGAATCTCTACAATGGTAGGTATTTAAGCATTTCCCTTTAGCTTCAAATGTTTAAAATGTTAAATTTAAATCTCTAGACTAGGGCGCCCAACACCCCTATGTAGTCATTTTAGCATTAAATTCTCTATGTAGTGTTAGAATTGTGAAACAAGCATAAAACCATGAGCCACAAGATCAAACAACAAATAAGTACACCTTCCATGCAAGAGATCTGCAAACATAAATTGCTATATTCATCAACAAGGAAAAGTTACAGAAGAAGCTTTCAAGAAGATATGAAAGTCGTGATATTTCCTGTGAATAATATTTGAGAGATATTTACATAAGGATTGAATGTTTATAAGAGAAAAGCCCTAAATGAGAAAGGGATTAGATCATGACAAGTGTTAACATCACATGAGATGTGACATAATGATCTAATATAACTCAACTAATAAAGCATTCCTAAGTTTAGCTAAAGCATGTGAGAATAAATTAGACTAATAATCAATTAAAGATTAATTAATTATTAGCTAATGCAAGATAACTCTAACACCCCCCCTTAAGATGAACTTAGGGAGTAGCTAAAAACTCTAAAAAAGAGAATGCAAATGGGTCCCGAAAAACAAGGCCAAGAAAGGTATACATGTATAAACATAAGATCTCTATAATGTGGAGAAATAGAGAAAACCTCATGGGAAAAACTCTACTCCAAAAAGAGATGAAAGCCAAGTGAAGGACTGAAGAAGCCTCCAAACAAGACAAGGTTGTCCCAAAAGATAGGAACAAAGGAAATACTCCAGGAAGCATGAAGAAGCCGCAACACCGCCGCCAAAGAAGGATCATTGAAATTCAAAGAACCTTCGATGTGATCGTGATCAAGAAAACAAGAATTTGTATGAGTTCCCCAACGCATAATTACTCGAATCCAATGGCAAACCAAGGCAAACATCAAGAACTCAAAGATATAAATGGCACAAGTACCAATAGTCTAAAGAACTGATCAAGTGAAAAATGGAAGGTCAACTCCAGAAATAGGAATGCAAGAGTGTCCATCTGGTAAGTGCTCCATCTCACCAAATGGCTGGTAAATTCAAATCACACAGATCCGGGCCTAGTACATAGGAACAAATATTGTATACATACTCACTCCAACATGAAACCAAGGAAGCAAGAATACTCATCAAAGAGAAACCCCCATAATGTTGAAAAGGGAGAGGCATGATAGGTAATAATTCAAAAATAATTCTCTTTAAAGTAATGGATGAAGAAGAACCAACAATATCCAAGGTGCATATGAAAGTACAAGCAGGTATAAAGGATGTGAAAACCAAAATCACATATGCATGAGAAAGGTTTGAAGGAAAAAAAAGGAAAACATCAACCCCCATAGCATTTTATATCATAGTGCGAGTACAATAAGGCACTAAGTGATGTGCAATAATCCCAATACTACACATACAAAGCTAAGACACTTTATTTCAGTGTATTTATAGATGATAAACAACATGTAATGTGAGCCCATAAAATCCAAAAAGACAACAGATGAAAAGAAGGATTTTTAGAAAAAACCAAAAATCAAATCTGGAAACCACATACACCACTGTGAAGAGCTCGAAAATAGCTTTCCGACGTTATCTTGTTTGCTCATTTTTGACATCATATGCAAAAGTTATGTTGAAAACATTGAAGAAGGCAACTCTACAAAAGAAGATCTAACTTTGACTAGAAATAACAAGGACCTAAGAAAAAATCTCCAAAAAATACCTGCACCACTAAAAAGTACTCTGAATCATCATTTCGGTGATATCTCATTTTCCTGATTTTGACATCGTGGGCAAAAGTTATGGCCTCCAAAAGAAAAACAGCTCCCAAAGTGAAAAAACCACAGTCTGTGGCATTAAATTTGATGGCCAAATGACTGTCATAGAAAAAATGTGAGCTTAAATTTGATGGCCAAATGGCCATCAACGGATTTGCACAACTTGACTTATTTTGAAAAAAAATGTTTTTAAAAATAAAATAAAAAAATACATGAATAATTAATAAAAAAACATTCATAATAATTTTTTTTTAAAAATTAATAAAAAATAGGGACACAGGTACACTACGGAAGTACAGATGTGCATAGTACCCTATGCAGGTACATACCTGCACACGTACTATCCCATGCTTGTTGACTTTTAAACCTTTTTTTTATTCTTTTTTTTACAAGCTTTTACAATTTTTTTAAAAGTTTTTTTTTTTTTTTAAATACAATTAGAAATCTTTTTGCAAAGAAAACATAATTTTTATTTATTTTTTGAATTTTTTAACTTCTGTGTGTAGGTGGTCGTGCGGCCCCTATTAAGGAATTTTTTTTTGCCCTGGGGTGACCTGCTCCAAAATTGACAAATTATAAATAGAAATAAGGGGTTTTTGGGCCTTCTGAATGCAATGGTGAGGTCCATTTGCTCTCAAAATGCTCTGAAAGATTAGGCACTCCCTAGATCTAGCAAAAAACTCTTTCTTCAAACCCTCACAAATCTGACAAATGGAAGCCAATTTTGACAAAACAAAGGTCAATCTTAACTATTTCGACAGCTCTGAATTCAATGAAAAGGTCCTTTTCATGCCAAAATGCACCGAAAATTCACCCATCTCCAAAATTTTCAAAAAAGAGCAAAAGGGATTTAGATTTGAAACACGCAACCCTTGTTGAAGAAAACAACATCATAAATCGAGAAGGGGTTCACTAAATCCAAGCTATGATACCATGTTAGAATTGTGAAAAACATGATCCATATGATCAAACAATGAACAAAGAAA